>JANHZT010005851.1:55677-70057 GCA_032468215.1 Stegonotus admiraltiensis | reverse complement strand
GGGGTGGGAATGGAGATTTTGCAGTATCCTTCCCCTGCCACGCCCACCAAGCCACACCCACCAAGCCACACCACACCATGCCCACCAAGCCACACCCAGAAAACCGGTAGTAAAAAAAAATTGAATTCCACCACTGGGGGGGCATGCATAGAAAGAGACTTTCTGGTTTCATCTACTCAGCTTGGGGTTAGGAAAAACCTTGTTCTTTGTCTTCCAACTGGGGTAGATTATTAGAAAGTTAATAATATATATTTAAAAGCTTATACTAATTACAAAGTTGGCAAGGAATGAACTATTCAGTAATTTTAATTAGTAGTTTTGCACAATAAGAGCAATTTTGTTTCTTTATGGGCATCAGTTACATAAAAGCATTTGTATTTTTTTAAAACTCCTTTTAACATACCTTAAACTGTTTTAGAAGAAGAGAAACATTAAAAAATAGTTTCCAAATTCAGATACTAGAATCAGGTAAGATTAAAAGCCCTCAACTGTGGCTGTTCATTCCTACCAAGTGGGGCCTCTGAAGTTTCTCACCAGTTTTCTCGATGTTCTTCCCATCACTGGCAAATGTATGTATCATAGCACAAACTCCTGCCTATACCTTCTACTAGTGATAATTCATCAAGACAACAATTTTAGAAAAATTCTCAACTTGATGTATTGATGTATTTAGATGCATAAGTGTGACAGTTCCTGGGCTTGATTCTTAATCCTACTAATCATCATGTTATATTAAATTGCTCAAAATGCAGGCCCTGTAGTAAAAACGAAAATGACCTTGATGGACTAGAATTTGTAGGCACTAATATTCATATTTTAGCAATTTCCATACTCAGCTTTTCTGCTTAGCTGACAAGAAAAGACAAATGGTGCTGAGATAGCAGTATATAAATTACTAACTTACTGGTGCAATATTATAGGCAAATATATAGCTTCCTCAGTCTTGTTAGCCACTTGCTTCCAAATTATTTTTTTACTACTAGCTTGGTCCTGTAGCAACAGGAAACAATTCCACCATTGTAAAGGAACTCCTTTTGGAGAACCAACAAATAGTTCAAACAGGGTAGAAGAGGTGTGCCTTAAGTTACCTAGAAAGATTATGTGTAATTAAATTGGAAGGGGAGTTGGTGATAGCAGGTCTGGCAAAGTAATCTTCATTATTTAATAGGTTTTTCTTCTCCAGACCTTTGTATCAAGAGAGTGAGCTTTTCTAATCCAGAGACAGGATGCCTGTTTGCCTTTTAGGCTCATTCCAGTCTCTCAATACAGGGGCTCCTCGAATTACAACAGCTCATTTAGTGACCATTTGAAGTTACAACGGCACTGAAAAAAGTGACTTGTGATGTTTTTCCACACTTAACGACCGTTGCTGCATCTCCATGCTCATGTGATCAAAATTTGGATGCTTGGCAATTGACTCATATTTATGATGGTTGCAGTGTCCCGGAATCATGTGCTCACCTTGTGACCTTCTGACAAGCAAAGACAATTGGAGAGCCAGATTCAACTAACAACTGTGTTATTAACTTAACAACTGCAGTGATTCACTTAACATCTGTGGCAAGACAGTTTGCAAAATGGGGCAAAGTTCACTTAAGAAATGTCCTTCTTAGCAACAACAAAATTGGGCTCCATTGTGGTCGTAAGTCGACGACTACCTATATATCCAATCCTTGAAACCCCCTATGGGTGAAATCATAATGGACAGGTGATTTTCAGTAGAGGCTTTGATAATACATACATCTTTTCCAAGGAGTTCTCATACTAGTGACATTTTCTCAGCAAATCAGAAAATAAGATCCCTTCTTGGTTCTGTCTGTAGTTTGTCATTTTAGGAAACTATACATTTAGAGATGGCAACATCTGAAAAATTTTGCACTGCAGTGGTGTTACTTCTCACAAGTAGTTAATTTAGAACATAGAACAGTAGGGTTAGAAGAACCTTGGAGGTCGTCTAGTCTTGTGCTCAAGAGACCTTGTACCATTCCAGACAAATGGTTGTCCAGTCTATTCCTGAATACCTCCAGTGATGGAGCACCCACAACTTCTGGAGGGAAGCAATTCCACTGATTAACTGTTCTCTCTAAAAGGAAATTTCTTCTTAATTCTAGGTTGGCTTAATTCTCTTTGAAAGGTTGCCATCTATTACTTCTTGTCTTTTGCTCAGGTGCTTTAGAGAATAAGTTGACCCACCTCTTCTCTGTGTCAGCCCGTCAAATATTGGAAGATTGCTATCATGCCACCCCTAGTCCTTCTCTTCATTAGACACACCTAATTCCTTCAATTGTTCATCAGTTTAAGTAGTTGTTAATTTAAAGCAAGAAAAATCCTTTGATGATGTTGATGAAGATGATGATGAGGCTTCTGTTCCTCCCAGCCATCTCAGTCCATATGTAGCTGTTGCTTCCCCTGTTTGCCCAGCTGTTTCATCTACTTACTACCCTTCTGCTTCTTTTCTAGCCTTCCTCACATGCTTTGCCTACCTCTGTCCATCCTTCCCAACCCTTCCAATCCAACTTCCTAAAGTGTCTTCCTAAAGAAAAGTTAACTATAAGTACTTTAGTATGGAGAACTATGGTATTGAGTCCTCCCTTTTTGCTAATGGAAAGTTGGAAAAAACCAGTCAGAATTATCTTATTTTTCCTTCTTTATTTTTTTTTTAAAGCAGCCTTTTCATGAATAAAAAGGTGCCTCTTTTACTATGGTTATAATTTTGTTGTTATAAGTCTCCCCACAATGATACAATAAATAAAAGTGAGCCCATCACTTTTGAACTGCAACCCTTGAGCTGGCAGAAGTTGTACATCTTCATTGCAGAGGCTCATTTACAATGCCTCTGCCTTTTTTCTTTTCTCTTTTCTTTTCTTTTCTTTTCTTTTCTCTTTTTTTCTTTTTGCATTGTAAGTCTGTATGGCTTCTTGAACCTTGCAGAAGAGTGCAAATAATCGCTGTTTCTTCTATTCTGGAAAGACCACTTGTGAAAGTTGGGCAACTGAAGTAGCATATAAAGTTCACACCTGTAAGTCCAATTCAATATTGCAGTGTAAAACTGCTTTTCAGTATCACATTCACTCCAAAAAAGTTGCACCATCAGAAATTTAAGTGATTGGAATTCTGATTTGTATTGTGGTAACTGAAATTGCATTTCCTTTTTGTAATGTAATGATTTTATAAGAGTAGGAGATGGTTGGGAGTTAAAAAGGATGGTGGCCAGAAAGACAGAGCTGTCGTTGCTAGCATTTTCCTACCCCAAAATGTTTTACGCACATTGTTGTATATTACAGCCAATTAGATTAATGTGACTAATATAATGGACTAAAATAACACACCAAATTTAAATATTTATTTTAAATATTTAATTTTATTTTGTGCTTGCTGAGTATTTTCTAGCAAGTGGGGGAAAATGTTTATTCCAATTAAGTTATGTGTTGAATAATGAGAGACTACCCTGTTGAACCATGTACAGCACCTAAGTTATTTGTCATATAACCTCATGCTTTTTATAGGAAATTCATTCCTTACAGTATATTTTATTTAGGAAAACTGTAATACAACAATATGGTTTGTGTCTCTTTGTCTAAACATTTTAGTGAGTCCTAATCATGTATACAAAGCAAGCTTCTATTTATCTTCACAAAGTGATGCACCATTTATCTATCTACTGGTACTAGCCCGTCTGTTTACAGTTGGTGCAGTAGTTTTTTTATCATTGTTGTCTCTCTTGTATGCTTGCACTCTCACAAAACTACTAAAGACTGGACACACCTGAATTGTTTGATTGTACCAGTGTAGTGCTCAATACATAAGCAAGCAATCCAAGCATGTTACGTAGCCCACACAAATAGTCTAGTAATCCATTTTAATATGAGGTGTTAAAATTCTTTGTATGCTAAAGTAGCTGTTGGGTAGTTTTAGTGCAGAATGTAAGGAAATAGATAAACCAAATCTCTTCCAGAAGGTTTCATTCTAGAAAAAGCACACAGCTGGATCAAGGGAAAGTTATGCAGCCCTTCAGATTGTACATAAAAAAAAAATGCAGGATCCAATTTGGGTCAGAAACCTGGACCAGAGGTTTTGTCTTCCAAGCTTTCGGAGTCGTGCTGGAGCCCATCTGGGGGCGGAAACTAACCACGAGATTGCAAGAATACAAACAAGCAGTCAGACGAGGAGACCTGAACTTATTGGTATCCTTACACTGCAATGAACAAGGATGCACATTCAATTTTGCAGCTACTAAGATTGTTGGATGAGCAGGCACAAAAACAGCCAGGGAAGCCTTGGAAACAGGCCGCTTGTCAGCCAACAAGAGTACTGATTTACCACCAGCCTATCAGGTACTTAGAAGGCGAGGGCTGGGCAGCACAAGCAGATAACAACTAATGACTTAAAAGGTGGCCATCAATGCACCCCAATTAACATCTAAAAAGCCACTTACAATAGGCACTATAAATACCACCTACAGAACAGCACACACTCTGCTAGAGAGAAGTTACCTGAAGATGGGCTCCAAGATGAGTCTGAAAGCTTGGAAGATAAAACCTCTGGTACTGGTGACTGGCCCAGATTGGATCCTGCAACATTATCCTGGGACACACATATTCGCCTTCATTCATATGAAAAAAAAATGCTTGGGGTGTTCTGTTTACCACTAATTTGCACCTTTTTAAAAGAGTTTAGTGTTTTCCCAGAATCACCATCTATAGTGGTTGATCCCAGGATAAGACTTTACTTGGTTTAAGGAGTTATTGATAGGGGTTACTTTTTCCTCTTCAAAGCCATCAGAAGTCTTGTTCACTTAAGATTGATTATGTTCAAAGATTTTCTTTCTTTCTTCTTTGCTCCCCAGCTGAAGCCTTTCTTTTAATAATTCTGGAACTAAGAATGTACATATTAAAAAAAAAACCAGGCTTTCTCAAATCCTGTTAATTGCATAATGATATTTTGATCTGGGAACAGGGTAGCTTTACCATTAGATAACAATCAAATCTTGGATGATTGAAGCTGAGTAGCTAATTACAGAATCCTAGGTATCGGCAATCAGGTAAATGATGTGTATTTTGCTCTGCTCCTGACTGTAGATTCTTGTTTTGCAGGACGGGTTTCGTTTTTCACATCTGGCTCCGAAAACCTCCATCATGTTGAGAAGGTCCACTGGGGCACACGCTATGCCATCACCATTTCCTTTACCTGCAATCCTGACCATGGTATCAGGGATCCTGTTTTAACATGACAGGCGGCAGCCATATGGATTGGCAAGAGAAACTCTGTATGGGAAAGGAGGAAAAAAACTTTTAAATTACCATATAAATTCCACTGAATTTTATCTAAAGTAAATTGTGTGTGTGTAGTTTTTTTTTTACTTTGTTTCCTTCTAAGTGTTGCAAAAACAGTGCCTTAAGGCCCATATTTCTAAGTTTCTTATAACATTGCTTTTATAAGATAGTAATTAAAATGGTTTGGCTTTTCTTTTCCAGCTCTTTTGGGTACTGCATAATAGGCCTAGGAAACAGTATCATTCCATCATATATCTCTTCAAATATTCCTTTTCATCAGTTGTTCTCAAAATTATGGTTAGTGATGTCCCATGAAATATGTTCATGGACTGTGGAATATATTGCAAGGAAGGAGTTTCATCATACCTTGTTCCAGACCCCATAGAGTTGTTTATATTTTGGAAAATAAAAACCTAGAACACTTGTGAGCCAACTGATGTATGCCTTTAATCATTTGCAATTTTACACAAGTGTATCAGGTTTTTGTTTTATATCCTTATTTCAATATGTTTTTCCTTGGAAGAAGACATAAGCTATGATAATTGAATTTTCTCTGTAGAAACCAGTTGTATATGATCTCAGCCATGATTTCATATAATCAGCTAAGAGGAAGCTTCTTAGAATAAAATAAAACTACTAAATAATGTGTTTAATATTAATTTCTCTGTTCAATTTCTCTGTTTGTCAGGGGAAATAGGTTCATTAGCTTGTTTAATCTTACAATCTTAGATTATAAATATTCAAGTGATTTGCAAATCCATTAAAGTTTGCTTTGGAATAAACTTGGTCCTGGCTCCCTCACTTATTCAATTGTTGAGTAAGTGTAAAATAACTTCAAAGTCCTTTAAGTAAAATTGACAGAACTTAAAATGTATTTGAAATGGAAACAATAGGTTTGATTCATGCAAATTCCACTGCGATTATTAGAATAAATATTTCAGTGGCATTCTTCTACCAAAGGAAAACTTAAGAAGAACCTGCTTTGACTGTATATTCTTTAATTGTGAGAAAAGTTTTTCCAAGCAAGTTATATAGTAAGAGTGTCAAACTCAAGGCCCACAGGCCGGACTCGTCCCACAAAGTACTTAGATCTGGCCCTCGGGGCTGCCTTGGAAACAGCAAAGGACCAGCCGGTGGTGCCTCTGCTGGCGAAAACAGGTGTATGCGGCCCTCCAGAGCTCCGTTTTAGCTGGCAGAGGGTTGCAGGAGGCTGTTGCAGCCGGAAACGGAGCCCATTTTCGCTGGCAGAGCACTCGGATCACCACAGGCGCCCCGACACAAGTGATGTTGAGCTGCCCACGCCCACCCTAGCTCCCCTTATATCTATTCATTTGTGTTTGTTCAAAATTAGAACAATGCTGACTAGTCCTTGTCCTTAGAACCATTGTGGCATCCCTACAGTCACATGACCAGAATCCCGACAACTGGAAACCATCTATTTACAATGGTTGAAGAATTCCAGGGTCATGTGATCACTATTTACAATGTTCCCAAGAGTTTTCCAACAAGCAAAGTCAATGAGGGAAGCTGGATTTACTTTAACAATTGACTTTGTTTTCCTTAATGACTGTGGCAATAAAAGGTTGTAAAATCAGGCACGATTCATTTAATGATTGTATTGCTTAATGGCAGAAGTTCCATTCCCAACTGTGGTCATGCGTCAAGGGCTACCTGTATGCAGATTACTCAAGAAATACCTTCATGTTTGCTAGATCAGTTCAAACTTTCAACACTTTAAGTCAATGAGAATTCAGGAGAAAAGGGCTTCCACCTTGCTGAGAATAAGCTTATAGTTGCCTCCTTCAAACATAAAATTTGCAATTGTTGGGGACAATGATTTCTAATCAACACGTTTCAGTCAGCAAATGCAGAATCCTTTGATAAAGATCTTGTCAAAAAGCAATTGAGGAAAAAAAATACTGGCACTTAAGCATTTTCTTCCCACTTTGTTCTTCACAGCTTTTATTGCCTTGTCCAGTTTTTTCTGCCTGCAGCAAAGCATCCAAATATCAAATCTACATTATATATTCTGAATGCTCTCTCATTTTCTGACAAGATTAGGGCTTTGTATTTCACTACAGATCTTCCACTCAAGCACTTAATGAGAAAATTGTTTTCTAAACAGAATTTAATTTGCTTTCCAGAGAAGAATTAAATTGTCTCATAATTATCATTACAAGCATCCATGTCTGATTGACATAAATTCCTTTGGCATATGCAAACCACTATGAACTTACTCCAAGATCTATGTATAATTTAGGTGATTCTCTTACTATTGATGCTCTATAGAATACATTTAGTGAAGAAAGCAAAAATGTTTATTTTCATTCATCATGCATTTTGGGAGCCAGTTTGGTCTAGTGGTTAAGGCACTAGGCTAGAAAGTGGGAGACACTGAGTTCAAATCCCACTTAGTCATGAAAGCCAGTTGAGTGATTTTGGGGCAGCCTCTCAGCCCAACTCTCCTCACAGGGTGGTGGTTGTAGAGAAAATAAGATGAGAAAGATGTGTTGGATATGTTCTCACCCCTTCAAGTTATTTGTAAAAATAAGGTGTGATATAAATAAATACAAAATGCATGTTGCTGACTTGAAGAGTTTTATTTTCACATGCTACAATTCTTTTAATGGTAAAATGTTGATACTTGAAAGTACACCCAATTGGGTGATTTGCTCAGTCTTCTGCAATTCTACTGTGAGGTCTGACAATGTCATTGATACATATGCAGAATAAGAGTATATGTTAATGGCTTGAGTCAAATGCTAGAGTGAGTAATGACAATGAAGCAATATCTCTCTTTCCTTGCATTGGAAACCGGATGGACAGAGATGGTACTACCTACCTAGGGGAGAAGCCCTTCCACCAGTGGTGGGATTCAGCCAGTTTGCACCACTTCAGGAGAACCGGTTGCTAATTTTCTGAGCAGTTTGACAAACTGGTTTTTGGAAGAAATCATTAGGGCAGAGAACCGGTTGTTAAATTACTTGTATCCCACCACTGCCTTCCACTCCAGTCACTTTTAATCAGTAGGGAGAAAAACTGCCCCCTTTATCTGTTGCCTTGTCTCCCTTTCCATACATACTATTGGCCCTGCATCTTCCACTTTGCATTTTCCGCTCTGCTTCTTTTATCTCTTACTATCTTTCTTCCGCTATGCCAAAACACTGTGAAAGTGAGAGCATTAATTTTATGTGACAGGCTGTACTCCCAAAACTGACTGCCCTGTTCATGTCTGCTTTGGCTCTGGGATATCTGTAGGTCCTTTTCCTGTTCATGCTGGCATTTACATGAAATTATGTTCTCCAACCTACTGTCCTTAATACAAGAGGAGAGAAGCTTCTAGTGAGGAATGGCAAATTGACTCCCCACTGAACACCAGGAGACCTTACAGCAGTGGTGAAATCCAGATTTTTTTTACTACAGGTTCTGTGGGCGTGGCTTGGGCATGACGGGAAGGATACTGCAAAATCTCCATTTCCTCCCCACTCCTGGGAAAGGATATTGCAGAATCTCCATTCCCACCCCACTCCGAGGCCACCCAGAGATGATATTTGTCGGTTCTCCGAACTACTCAAAATTTCCACTACTGGTTCTTCAAAACCTGTCAGAACTTGCTGGATTTCACCCCTGCCTTTCAGCCCACAGGCAGTTGGATGCTGCATCCAGACTGCCAAACTGTCTCTGGAGGAAGGGGAGTTATACTTGAAATCCCCATAAGTACTCGAGACAGATGGGGTTGTTTTATGAACAGAGGGCAGAAACGGATGTTTCTTGCAAACAACTGGGACTCCATTAAGCTCAGAGCCATTAATGTAGCCTTATAAGGAGTCAAGGTTTGATCAAACCTCGTTTTTTAAATCACTTTTGCATTTTCACCCCCCGCCCTTTTACTGCTTGTTAAAATTGAAAATTCTTTACCATCTATTCTTTAAAAAAAACAAAAAACAACCCTGCTTATTAAGATTGAAAACCTTCAGAACTGTAAGTTGGCTTGTATTTGCTGGGTAAAAGAAAATTATGAGTTTAAAGTTTTGTAAGAATTTTTTTTCCAGAATATACAGCGGAAGGGTGATTAGAGTGCCAATCTTAGAAAGTTTTAAACAGATTAAGGATTTAGATGGATCTGAATTAAAGAAAGACTTTGAAGTTAATTAAAATAATCCTTTCTCATGGGAATTTTTTTAAACCACTCATAAGATGACTTTGAAGGCACACTAGAGGGCACTAGAAGGAAATTAAATGTATCAATGGTCTTGTAAAGGAAATTTTTGAAGAATGGTCTAAAGCTGTAATTATAAAGCTATCTGTTATCAAATTGGAAGATGATACTGATGAGAACATTCCATTGAATAAAACCCAAATGGATTTGAATATGGGATTTTTAAATGATAGCTGATAACAAAGAGATGAAATAATGGGTTTACAAATGGAACTGGATGCTGATTTATTATAATTAGAAAAGACTTAACAAACATCAAACCAGAAGAGTGATGTGAATGACTTCTCTATAATGGTTTTACAAAAAGGACTAGTTGGAACTGTCAAAGATTTTGTGAGAAGTGACAGTGAGATCATGAAGAGTGACGAGGATAATTTTTGTTCATTGGAATCACAAAAGAATCATGAAAAGGATGCCAACACTTCTGAGAGAAAAGATACAGAGTGTGTGAAAAATTAAATGTTTGGACTTTGAGGGAGTTAAAGGAAGGAAAAAAAGAATTCAACATTGGTTTATTTGGTCAGGATTAATATAAGTGAACTGCTAGTTTCGGTGACATTTAATGGATTTTAATTGATTAATACAAAGATGATGTTTTAATTGTTATGAAGGTGGTTAATGACTGGATGTGATACTTCAATAACTTTGTTTATTTTAAAATGAGATGGCGGATTTGTTTAAATAGAAAATGAGACATAAACTTAAAATGAAGGATTCAAAGTGGGTTTATTAATGTATCTTTTATAGTATGTTGTTATTTCTTAATAGACTCTTGCTATTTAGGTTGAAGGAGATATTTTTTTAATAAGAGATTATAATAAAATGTTAATATTGATAATACTTGCAGGGGAGGAAGGAGGATTCTTCTTTTAATGGACCTTTATATTTTTTCTTCTTTTAAAATATATTTTAACTCTACGTAGAGCAGTGGTTCTAAACCTTCCTAATGTCGCGACCCTTTAATACAGTTCCTCATGTTGTGGTGACCCCCAACCATAAAATTATTCCTAAAACCATTGAAAATATGTGTTTTCCGATTGTCTTAGGCGACCCCTGTGAAAGGGTCATTCGACCCCCAAAGGGGTCGCGACCCACAGGTTGAGAACCACTGACGTAGAGTGTATTACTTTTATTTGTACAACATAATATTTAATAAAATTGTTGCAAAAAGAAGAGGCATGGTGGTGGGGAATTCTACAAGCTTAGTCCAATTGTTTGGAAAGGCTGCATTATCAGTTAGTCCTTATCCTAACATATCAACTGTTCATACCCGTTTCCCTGAAAATAAGACCCAACCAGAAAATAAGCCCTAGCATGATTTTTCAGGATGCTCATAATATAAGCCTTACCCCCCAAATAAGCAACAATTAAGATTTGTATTTCCCCCAAAATAAGACCTAACCAGAAAATAAGGCATACTGCCGTGATGGTGAACCTATGGCATGTGTGCCAGAGGTGGCAAGCAGAGCCCTCTCTGTGGGCATGTGTGGGCATGCTAACTGTTCTTCCGGGCTCCGTCAGTCGTATGCTCACTGGACAGCTGGTTCTGCTCTCTTCCAGGTTCTGGTGTGTGCATGCATGCTGCCCAACTGGTCATTGTGCAAAGACCAGCTGGCCGGCGTGCATGAGTGCATGCGTGCAACGGAACCCGGAAGAGCAGCTGGCTGCTGCATGCATTTGCACCAGCCAGATGCTCTCTTCCAGGCTCCAAGGCGTGCGCATACTTCAGTTTTGGCACACGGTGCTGAAAAGGTTAACCATCACTGGCCTAATGCAACTTTTGGAGCACAAATTAACATAAGACCCGGTCTTGTTTTCATGGAAACACAGTATATGCCCACTGTTCTCCAGAACACATCCCCAAGAACAAGCATAATAAAAATACTGGGGTTACCATACTAGATATATGCAAGGTTGAAAGTATGTTCATTTTTAAAGCTCATGGAGAAGGTCACTCTCCTGTGGAAAACCAGACCTCAGACGATGAGCACCCTTTCTGTTTTGTGGTTGGGAAGAATAATGTGTATTGTAAAAATTAAAGGTAGGGTTCTAATTTGATGGTTTGAGTTAAAACTGGAATCAGTTGCACAGATCAAAATTAGCCTCCTACTCACAGATGAGCTATGCATCTCTTTATATAAAAAGCCATATTACCAGGCAATTGCAAAAACATATGAAAAAAGAGGGTGGTTTGTGTGTTTTATGATAGAACCACACTGAAGCTCTTTATTTGACCATGCTCAGGTTACAACTCAGAGGAAATTAAAGTAGAGGCATTCTATTCCCTATAACAATTTGCTGCTTAAATACCTAATGCTGATTTACGTCACTATGAAAATGTTAACAAGATAGTTCAAATTACACAACCCATTTTGGATGCTTTTTTAAAATAATTTGTTCATGCTCTCAGAAATGCCATATATCTCTCCTGTCATGCTGCCTAAGATCAGGTCTATTTTATCTGTGTAACATCTAGGTCCATACAAAAAACATCTCAGGGTTATTTTAAACCTCATTCAGCATATAATCCATTTGAAATGGTAGAAAAGTAATAATCACCTATTAGTATAATCTCTCTTTAATGGGGTCAAATAGGACCCTTTTATAATTACAATTTTAAGTATTAAAAGACTTAATAGAGTGAATTTGTCTTTTTGATCAGCACAATAATAACAGCGAAACTCTAATGCCACTCAAGCTAATCATGTAAATTTTCTTTGCTATTTTAGTATAATCACTTGTTGATTCTGGCATAACTCTTTGGCACAGTCTAATCAGTTCAGAATTTCATTTGGATGTAAGCCAACAGTGCAATGTCTCAGTGTCAATAATAGCCGAAACAAGTGGGAAAGATAAGGAGGAAGGAACTTTCTATGTCCCTCACAATGTTTTGATGCATTCCAAAAGCTTGAAAATGTTTTGCATTGAGCCAAAACTAATAGTATAATAAATATACTATTTATTTGTAGGAGGTTACCATACTTAGCAGTGATTTCTACTGGGTCTTTTTCTGGATAATTAGAATACAGCCTTCATCCTTCTTGGTCCACTCAGGGCCTTGGTATCAGGGGTAGGTTCTACTTACTTTTACTACCGGTTCTCAACAGGGCCGCACACACACAGGCTCTTCTGTGCATGCACAGAACCATTTTGATAATGTTGGGGTTGGTGGGCGGAGCCTCCCACCAGTTTTACTACCGGTTCTATAGAACCGGTGTGAACTGGGGGCAACCCACCACTGTTTGGTATGTATCAGAAGAGCAAGTTAACCTACCTGTCCTGTAACAAGGCTAAAAACAAGAAAGAAAAAGCTTGCACAAGCCAAATACTGAAATTTGGGTTGCTTCTAGACAGCGCAGCTTCCCGTACCATTTTCAGTTCTGAATTTCCAGGAAAAAGGGGAAGAATAGTTAAAAGGAATCAAATAGTTTTTCCTTTAAGAAAAATGATTTATTCTGCAGAAAACAAATTGGCATTTAGATTGTTTTATGTTTTACCATGGTACTAAGTCAGTTTTTTTAAAAAAAATTCTCTGTACAAGCTAGCTAATTCTGTATAATTTCAACCTTTACCTATTTTTCAGGATGAACCTGAGGATATTATTTGTCATAATAATGTTATGATAATTTGTAGCGAATTGAAATCCTGCAACATCCCTTTGAAGGTTCTGCTACAAAAATTCGTGTTTGTAGCAGACTAGCACCTTACTGAAATCTGCTTGGAGCATTATATTTTCTTTTTGCTTTGAATATAGGTATTTGGATATTTAAAATTTAAAAGGTTTTTTTACAGTTTATTTTTTTAAAATAAATTTTGATCTGGTTTATCTTCTTTAGGGCAGAAATAAAGGCTGAAACCTCTAGTAGCACAAATCTATGCTACAAGGCCACACATTTATATTGCCGAAAGTATTTACATTATATTGAAATGTGCATTATTTTTCATTATAGCAATAGCATTTAGGCTTCTATATTATCCCACAGTGCTTTACAGCACTCTCTGGGCTGTTTACAATGTAGAAGCATTATTTGCACATTGCCCCCATCAATCTGAGTCCTCATTTTACCAACCTCAGAAGGATGGATGGAGGATCAACTTTGAGCCAGTCAGGATCGAACTGCTGTCTGTGGGCAGAGTTTGCCTGCAATACTGTATTTTAACCACCATGCCACCATTATCTTTACAGAGTCATAAATTATGACTTCCTTTGAGCAGTACACCTTTTCTTGGTTAATATATCAAATTTCTCAGCACAAAGAAGCTCATTCTTTTCTGGACACTGGGCAAACCACAATATTTCCAAATCTGAGATGTGGCGTTGCAAGTACACTTCTGCCCAGATTGGCTGTCCTATCCATTTCACATGCCTTCTTCATGCTACTTCTAGGTATGGCAGTCACTGGAATGCATTTCCTTTCCATATGATTGTCCGTTATTTTAGAGGCAACCAGCTGCTTGAGAAGACACCACATACCTCATCCTTATTTACCGGTCAGCAAAACTGGAGCAGCGCTGCAGCATTTGTCCAATTTGTTATTTTGATATTATCTTGGCAGACATGAACCACGCTACAGTCAATTTCATACCACAAAAGTTAAAAAAAAATATTGGCAACTTATCTAAACCAAAACCAAAGAATTCTGTCTATGTATGCACAGGAACCAAAACAAGACTTTTCCTGGCCAGAAAATTAACAAGCATAAATCTCTGAATTTAATCTACAGACAGAAAGAAGACACAGTTCTATTTTTTTTAAACAAATAGTAACATTTTCCCCATTTGCTATGCCATTAATGCAGGAGAGAGAGAGGGAGAGAGAGAGAGAGAGAGAGAGAGAGAGAGAGAGAGAGAGAGAGAGAGAGAGAGAGAGAGGGAGAGAGAGAGAGAG
>JANHZT010005851.1:44744-55577 GCA_032468215.1 Stegonotus admiraltiensis | reverse complement strand
GCAGGGAATTTGCTTATGAATAGAGCTATCTATCTCTTTATCTCTTAAGTGCTGACATCTGCTGAGGGCTATTAAGAGAGGTTGGTGCTGCTTTCCAAGATCATGTTTCTCCATTTCTCTCTTTAGGGAAGTATAATATTCTGCATTTTTAATATTTCCTAAAATATTTCATTCTTCTAGAAGAGGGATGGGTGCTAACTTTCTACATTTCAAAAGTCACTTCTGATGAGATGGGCAACCATATACATTCATTCAATCAATAAATCAATACATTCTAAAATATCATGCAATCATTGAAAATGCATTCTTTCTATAATCAGTTATGGATAAAATATTTTACGTTAAGCAAGCAGGAAAGAGAATTCAAAGCACCTCCCTATTTTTCTTTTTTTTTTTAAGCATCAGGAGAAATGCAGTAAATTAAAAGTTGCTCCTTTGTAGATCAAGATAAAATATGCCATATATACTTTAAACATGTTGTGTTCTTTTTTCGGATGGAACAGGGGACAAATCAGTAGAGTTGGTAATGAAGAAGTTGTTTCAACCAACAAAGGATCATACAGGAAGAAAGGGAGTGAATATTCAAAAAGCCTACCCAAACCATTTATTTTTTAAAATGAAGCAGATATTCCTATAGCTAGTTATTACTTCACACTTAAGAAATAAAGAATACATTATGTTTCGCCTGCATGCACAAATACGGATGAATAAAATGACTGCAGGCATACAGGTATCACAACTCCCTCTCTCCACCCCTGGGGAGGACTTGGGGATTGAGACTGTTTGGGAACAGACCAAATAGACCACTTCTCCTGAATGAGCCAGTGCAACCTGGGGGAACTCCTTGAACCTAAGCTGTGAGTGAATTTGCAGGCAGCGCTGTATGTCAAGAAGCACTTTTGCAGAAGTACATCAGATAGACCAGCTGCAACCCTTCTGGAGCTGTTAAATTTGGCAAGAGTTGTTTTTTTTTTTACACCTAGGATCAGCCTCTCCTTGGTGACTGCAATATGTTTGATATGAAGCTACCCTTGAAACATTTCCAGAAACTGTTATTGGTGCAAAATGTGGCAGCTGGACTGACAAGTTGTGCTGAAAGATCTGTATCTTTATACTTTATAAATCTGCAAAACAAATTATGTTTAGTTATCAATGGATCCCAAGTCATATCCCTGAAGCAATTGATTCCAAGTCATATTCCACAATCTTCATGCATGACAGCAAACACAGATGTTCCCATTTTCTTTCCAATATCATTTTAACATAGTTTGGTGAACTGTCACATACACTGGCGCTTATAAGCAAACCAATTATATCATTTAAGAAGGACTGCTTCAGAGTATCATGAAAGTGACTTGGAAGATGGGTAGATAGATGATGATAGATAGATAGATAGATAGATAGATAGATAGATAGAGATACCGTATTTTTCTGAGTATAAGACGCACTGGAGTATAAGACACACCTTAGTTTTTGGGGAGGAAAATAAGAAAAAAGCTGATTGGCAGGTGGATCAGTCTCCCAGAATACCCCCAATTAGCTGTTCCCTGAGGTGAATTTTAGCAACAGGTTCCTTCATTGTGAGCTCTGTGCCTTGCTTTTTTTTTTGGCTTTGTTTTCTGCCTCTGAAACTTCTGAAGCTCCGTTTCAGAAAAAAACTTTTTTTCCTGCCTCTGAGAGCCTCCGAAACAGAGCTTCAGAAAAAAAGCCTCTGAAGCTCTGTTGGGGGGCTTCTTTTCTGAAGCCTCTCTTCTGATGTTTTTTTTCAGCCTCTGAAACCTCCATTTGAGAAGCTGGGCAGGGCTCCATTAGGAGTATAAGACACACCCAGATTTTCACCCTCTTTTCTGGGGGGGAAAGGTGCATCTTATACTCTGAAAAATACGGCAGATAGATAGATAGATAGATAGATAGATAGATAGATAGATAGATAGATAGATAGATAGATAGATAGATGATGGAGGGATGGAAAGAAAGAGATCTTCAGAGTCGAAAAAGACATACTGTTGTGCAGTTCATCTCTGAACTCAGAGATTGCTCTGCAGTCTGGCAGCGCAGAATATAGCATAAAAGGGGCACTGGAAGTCCATTATAATAGCTATGAATATCATTCTTTGATGCCGCTAATGGTTGTCTATTCAAACCCGGTGGAGGCTTCATAGCACAGAGCTCGCCAGCAAGTTGTGTCAGCAGCCATAACTTCTAGTTCCCTTGGCTGGATGTGACAGCGGTATAGGGTTTCTTTCACACAGCATCTTCGTAGCACATGTGTAATGACCCTGAGGTTTCTTTCCAGTCTCCAGTACACTAGAGAGCAACTAGCAGGATATATGGCAGATGACATATCCCGCCCACCATATCGAGTCAATGCTGGTGGACTCCCTGTGATCCAAAACCTCCAGGCTGGAGACATGCCTTCCAACAAATTTCTCCAGATGTTTGATCTGTCATTGATGCAGAATCCTGGATTCATATCCATATAGGAGAACATGGATAACCACAGCTCTGTAGACTTTCAGATTTGGGGAGATAAGAGTATTGTGTTGATTGAGAACCCTAGTCAATTTCTTCTTCCAAAGACCCATCACTTGCTTCCCAAGTATTTGAAACTTCTTACCTTTGTCAGCTGGGTATCATCAACAGTGATTTTTGGATCAAATACCAATGTGGTTGGTATTTAGCACAGGCTGATAGAACTACCAGCTCTTTTTCAGGCAGATAGTCAGGCCAAATAGCATAGCAGTGTCTGATAATTTGTTCAGCATCAACTGCCAGCCACTGTCTTTGTGCACTAGGAGCACAGTCATCAGCAAAAAGGGTTTCTTGAATGACTGTATGGAGGCACTTCATTTGTGGGTTCAAGCAGTGAAGTCAAAGAGACTTCCTGTTTACAGTGTCAAATGCCTTTGTTAGGTCAATAAAGACAGTCAAGAAGTTTGTTTGTTCAATGCATTTTTGATGGATTTGTTTCATGGTAAATATTACATCTGCTGTACTTCGTTCTAGCCCATCACTGGGTCCCTGAGAGGTTTCTTTCCAAGAAGTGACAAGTTTGTAGACAGAATGCAGGCAAAAATCTTGCCTGCGATGGACAGCAGTGAGATACCCTGTACTTTCCACAGTCTGATTTTCTTCTCTTAGTTTTATAGAAAGCCACAATGAAGGCATCACAGAATCTTCAGGCATCTCTTCTATGAGCCAAGTATCTGCCAAGATATGCTGGAATATCTGTAAAGAGTTTGAGGGCTTTGTAGATCTCAGCAGTAGAATGCTACCCTGCCCTGTTGCTTTATTTGAGTTCATATGTAAAAGCCAGTGGATTTTACTACCAGTTCTGTGGGTGTGGCTTGGTGGGCATGGCATGGCTTGGTGGGCGTGGCATGGTGGGCATGGCAGGGGAAGGATACTGTAAAATCTCCATTCCCTTCCCACTCCAGGGGAAGGATACTGTAAAATCTCCATTCCCACCCCACTCCAGGGGAAGGATACTGTACAATCTCCATTCCCACCCCACTCCAGGGGAAGGATACTGCAAAATCCCCATTTCCTCCCAATCAGCTGGGACTCGGGAGGCAGAGAATAGATGGGGACGAGGCCAGTCAGAGGTGGTATTTACCAGTTCTCCGACCTAGTCAAAATTTTCGCTACCGGTTCTCCAGAACTGGTCAGAACCTGCTGAAACCCACCTTTAGTAAAATCACTTTCCTGATCTCATCAGTAGAAGGTGGCAGACCTAGGCACCCAAGACTGGCAGCGGAGGAATGTCAGGATTTCTGTTGTAAGACATCAGGATCAACTATTCAGTAGTTTGGAAAAGTGCTCAGCCCAGTAGTTCTCAGTTCTTCCTGGTCAGTTGATCCAGTTCAACTCCAGGAGATGACAGCAAGTGGGAACATCCTGATTTAGAAGCACCATAAATGACTTTTATGGTGCTGAAGAACTCTCAGGTGGCATGCATGTCTGCATAGCATTCCATCTGCTCAGCCTGCAGACTTTCTCAGTTACCGCTCAGCCTGCATTTCTTGCAGTTTCTCCTGTACTTTGGACTGCAGATATTTTAAACTTTGAGACAGATGATAAATGCCAGCTTGCATAGCTTTTGTTTTGGCTGCTGAAATGGTCTCATGGTTTTCATCAAAAGCAATCTTGGTGCACCCAGGTGTTCAGTACAACTACCGTTGTTGCAGTTGGAGTGATGACATTTTTAAACTGCATCCACTTTTCAGAGCAGGTTCCTACAAGTGATAAATTGTCGGAGAGTTTTTTTAAAATTATTAAATACATCTTGAAAACATTGGTCTTGACCTGGATCCTGCAGTCTGATGTTGGTGATGTACTGCCAGTCCTTGGTGGCATACTGGCTACATGCAGGTTGAGGATTGACCAGACCAGCCTGTGATCTATCAAATACTTGACTATGTCACAGTTCGTCAGCACGACCTCAAACATGTCGCCATCACCTGGAAAATAAAATATAGCAGCTTTATGTTATGGTGTCACCCTACAGTCAACACACTACAGGGATACACCCTTTCACAAGGATTGTTTCAACATGATTCTTCTTGGTAAGACACTTTGAAAACTGCTCACCACAAAGGTCAATGTTATCACAAACAGACAAAACTATCTTTAAAATTGTCTCTACGTAGATTCCAGAGTAAACAGCACATATCATCACAGCCAGCTTTGCCACTTCCCATCTAGCCCCATGCAGCTCTATATTTCAGTGTAAGAAGATCAGCAGGTGATCAGGCATTTGACTGCTGTGGCCTTCCATCAGGGAAGAAAAATCTAAATTGCTTCTTCTTGATTTCCTGTAAGAGAGAAGCTTAGCAGCATGGGGCAAGTTGGAAATGGCCATCTGAAGTCACTGGACAGCTGCTGGCTGGTGGCAAAAAATGGGGAAGGGAATAGATGCAAATTTATACCCTTTCCAAATGGATCATTACATAATTAAAATAATAAAAACAAACACATGATGGATTATTAAAGATAAACACATAAGAACAGGTCCAAAGACTTATAAATATAACTCTCCAGAATATGTTTGTGAAATAAGTTAGTACTAAGCAGGCTTTAAAAGAAATATTGCTATGACTCAGTGATTTAAAATTATTTGGGACTGCTATGTCAGAAACCAATTTGCATCATTAAGTCTAATTTCAGGAACTTGATATCAGTCACTTATCAATTTTCCTCTTTCCTAAAATCTGTATTTTACTAACTTTCTTTTTTTTAATTGTCTTTGATCCTCTCAGTGTTGTAGAGTCTCCAGAAAAAACAAGCTATGTAGCACATCTATAACTGCACAGAACACAAACCATTAAAGGACATGATAGCAGTATTCCAGTATTTGAGAGGCTGCCACAAAGAAGAGGGGGGTCAATTTATTTTCCAAAGCACCAGAAGGCAGGACAAGAAACAATGGATGGAAACTACTCAAGGATAGAAGCAACCTGGAATTGAGGAGAAACTTCCTAACAGTCAAGACAATTAACCAATGGAACAGCTTGCGTTCAGACATTGTGAGTGCTTCATCATGGGAGATTTTTAAGACTAGACTGGACTGGACTGTCTGAAATGGTACAGGATCTCCTACTTGAGCAGGGGGCTGGGCTAGAAAGTCCAAGGTCCCTTCCATCTCAATTCTGATTCTGATTCTGATTCTGATTCTGATTCTGATTCTGATTCTGATTCTGATTCTGATTCTGATTCTGATTCTGATTATGATTCTGATTCTGATTCTGATTCTGAAAGTATAACTCAACAAAGAAGAAAAGTTATCAGCAATCTTAACTGATAACGGTACTGGAGGGGGGAAAAAAAGTGGTGTGACAGACAGAGCAGTGGCAGGATAAGAATAGAAGGAAGCAGGAAAATGGGTGTCATGTCCAAGAATATGTATGAAGGATCCAGATGGGCCCTTCAACCTGGCAGTCTCTTAGTTGATGATGGACAGTAGAAGCCATAGGGACTTGGTAACAAGGAATGAGACCTTCACCTACAGTATTTGATTTGATTGGGACTTTCTCCTGTGATTGTTCTATAAGGAACAGGGCCAAAGAAGAGGAGCAAAGCAGGGAATAATGAATAAGGAGAAGCCAGCAACACTTTCTTAATAGTTCAAGTGTTCCTGTTATCTGTGAAGATTTAAAATTTGATTTAGGAGAATCAGTGAAAATGAATGATGACTAATATTTAAAAGATGAATTATCATCTTTTAATCAGAACAAAGAGATTTGTTGTTACAAGTTCAAAAGATCTTTATTGGTAATGGGGAGAAATCTGGATTTACTATGAAGGAAACTTGGGAAGTAGGGAAATAAATAATTCAGAGGCCTTGGGGCTGAATAAAAGCAGCATAGAAAAATGCAGAGAGAATTGCAATGGGGAAAAAATGGTCTATGGACATGTTACAGGTTACAGGGTATGGCAGGAAAAAAATTCAGCATGCAAAATTTCAGAAGTAGGAAAAAAGTTGAAAAACTGGGGAGGGAAGGGTTAGCTTAGAATGAAAAAAATGAAGTTGGGGTGAGAGGGAGGGAAGATGCAAAGAGCAAAACTGTAACAGGAAAGGCTTGGACACCTAAGCCAGGCAGCAGATGAGTGAAAGGATTGTTAGCTTTCTGTTCCTTTAATGTGAGGATGGACAAGCTTAGAATCTGCAGGGCCAGATACAGTCTAAAAGCCTTGGACACAGCTGCAAACAATCTTTTAAAAGCTGCCACCAGGCTGTAATTATTAATGTAACAGAAAAATAAGTGTGAGAAGAAGAATGGCATTAGCCTCAGCACATGGCAGCACTTGCTTAATCTTGTCTAGGCTGGGGAGCTAAGTAGGTTGGTCCTGGATGGATGGATGGAAGGGATTAAAAAATACCAAGTCTATGAGTTAAAACTGCAGGTGGGTGGGGGGGACTTATGAGGAGACAGGAGGCAAGCCGGCTCTGTACTGTTGCCAAGGAACTATATGGATCTATCCATGAAATCACCAAAGAGGAGAGCTCAGCTTGGGGGACACTTTACCTTTTAATTATATTTGTTCCAGATGTAATTAAAAATCAAATTTAGCCCTTGCAGGCTGCTTAAAGAACAAAGATAGGCCTTAACTTTTTAAAAAGTTGAGCCCTTGTTTTCAGATAATATTTGTTTCACCATCATAGCTCAATGAATTCTATGTCAGTTTGTATAATAAAGCTTATCTCATCCATAGCTTGACTGTGAATGAAAGGGTCAACCTGACATGCTTTACTGAAACCTGGCTGGGCGGGGACACCCCGCCCCCCTTGAAGATGTGCCTTTCCAGATTTCAGATGTGGCACCAGTAGTGGTTTCAAGGTAGGAATGGGTATGTGGCTGTAGTTTATCTGGTAGTCTTTGGTGACTCTTAGGGATGTTGTCAGATAGAGCCAAATGAGAGGTCCTGTTCATGAAACTGGGCCATTCAGTTGGAGCTGCTGCTTGCCTACCTTCCTCTCTGCAGCAGAAGGGTAGCCATGCCTCTTAAACTATTGAATTATGTGATTTGTGCTAGCACAGTCAACTGAGAAGGGATTCATCTTGCAATGAACTGGTTTAGGACAATACTACTACTATTGCCTGCAATGACACTCTAATGTCATTTTGTGTTGTTTGGGGACATATATTTTCATATTCAGCTGATATTGCTGGCTGAGAACCAAAATGATCGGAATAAATTGTATGAAACAAGGAGTATGGATCTGAAAATTAATGTATCCAAGGCCAAAGGATTTGTTTTTGACAGAGAGAATAGAACTGTTGCAAGATATATAAATGGTGTAAAACCAGAACAAAGTGAAACATGCGTATCTTGGTAGAATGTTTACCAAAGATATTGAGTTCTTGAAATATTACTCTTTTAAAAGATTAGCAAAATAATTTACCCTGCAATAATCTTTGCCTAGCCCATTATCACTGCATCATTAAAGTTAATATAGCTATTGGTTTCAATATATTGACAAAAAAAGTAAAAAAAAAGACCATGATGCACCAGGACCAGCCTTCAGAAAGATTATAGAACAAATCAACAAACATGTAAAATATTAAGCTCTGCCATAAAACTGAATGATACATACTTTGGAATAAACTGCACTGAATTCAAAACGACTTAATCCCAAGTAACTATAATGTTGCAATTTAAATTGTGGATCTTTATTATTACCTTATGACTCTTAAAATCAGCTACTATATTAAAACATTCATGTATAAGAAAACAACAAAACCAAGACTTATGGGGTATAACCTTAATAATATCTGTGAATAGATAAGAGTGATATTTATGTATCTATTTGCAAAGATTTGTGCCTATTCATATAACTCCAAAGTTTTAAAAAAACCACTTCTGCCTAAATTACGGTATTATAACAGCTGTTCTCTCCAATTTTCTACAATCCCAGAGTTTACTACACAAGGTAAGACTTACTATGAATTATCTTAATGAATAAAATAAAATTTTCTTGATTTATATTGCTTAAATTTACTCCAAAGACTTGGAGTAAATTTGTGTCACTTTTAAGGTTAACATGTACTTCTGATTTTGAATAAAACACAATTCTGTGTATCAGAGGTGGGTTTCAGCAGGTTCTGACCAGTTCTGGAGAACCGGTAGCGGAAATTTTGAGTAGTTCGGAGAACTGGTAAATACCACCTCTGAATGGCCCTGCCCCCATCTATTCTCTGCCTCCCAGCTGATTGGGAGGAAATGGGGATTTTGCAGTTACCTTCCCTTGGAGTGGGGAGGGAATGGAGATTTTACAGTATCCTTCCCCTGCCACGCGCACGAATCTATGCCACACCCACCAAGCCACACCCACAGAACCGGTAGTAAAAAAATTTGAAACCCACCACTGCTGTGTATGCTTAACAAGGGGCTGTAAGTTTCACTTTAAAGAAGTTTGTTACTGAGAAAATAAAATTGCTCTCTTGGTTCACCCTGGGCAAATTTCCAACACAAATCTCACATGGCAAATCTCACATGGCAAATCTCACCTTGCTCAGGGGGGCCCCACCTGGATGGTCTTTAGAAACCGTTCCCAACAAGCAAGAGGGAGACGACGTTCACTTGCAGTCCTTTAGGACAGCCATCCCTAGGCCTTCTGTCCCAGACTCATACTGGGTGCCGGAAGAGGACGACCGTCTCCAAGAACAGTGCAAGTTGGAGCCCTTCTTGCGAAAGGAAGAGGTGAAGCGGTAGAACTTCCTATGCTGGTTCCGAAGATACTCGCGGTAGTTCCTGGTCAGCAAGATATAAAGGAAAGGGTTGATGCAACTATTGCTGTAGGTCAGGCAGGTGACCAGGTAGTTGATATACTTCTGGATGTGGAGCGGCAGCCCCAGGGGGCCGTGGTAGAGGGACACCAGCTGCCAGATCCAGAAGGGCAAGAAGCAGGCCCAGAAGACCAGCACGATGGTGAAGACCAGGATGAGAACTTTCTGGCGGGGAGAGCGCTTGGGCCCCGTTTTGCGTGGCGGGTTCTTCTGCGACTCCAAGTAAGTGGCGGCCAGGCGGGCGTAGAGGCAGCCAATGAGCAGCCCGGGGGCCAGGATGCTGGTGCTGAAAAGAACCGTCAGGTAGAGGCGAAAGGCGGCGGGACTCCAGGTCGGGGCGCAGATATGCTTGCCGTCGCCGCTCTGGCTCAGGGTGACCATCAGCATCATGGGCAGGGTCAGCAGCAGCGAGATCCCCCAGACGGCGCCGGCGGTGAGCCTGCGGAAGCGAGGCGCCCGGTACCTCACGGCCAGCGGCCGGGTGACGGCCAGGTAGCGCTCGGTGCACATGACGGTCAGGGTGAAGATGCTGGCGTGCATGGTGAGCAGGTCCAGGCTGAGCAGGAAGCGGCAGCCCAGCTCGCCGAAGTACCAGTCCTGGGCCAGCGACGTGCCCACGATGAACGGGATGGAGCACAGGTAGAGCAGGTCGGCCAGCGCCAGGCTGGCAATGGAGCCGGACAAAGGAGCGCTCCGGGCGCCCCGGCCCGAGCGCCAGAGCAGCGCCAAGGTGTACACGTTGCCCGTCACGCCAGCCACACACATGACGGAGAGGACCGCGCCGAAAACCCAGGTGGCCGCCGCTTCCCCGCCGTTTCCCCCCGCTGCTGCCCGGGAAGACTCGTTGCCAAGCCCCGCGCTCAAGTTGCGCTCCATTTCGAGCGCTCGGAGGGGGGGGGCGGGCAGTCGCCTTCCCCCCCACCGCCGCCCCAACTCGCCGCGCGGTGGCCTCACGTTCTCCCGACAGGGCTCCGGGCGGCCACTGGCTGGCTCCGTTCCCGAGCCTTGCCTGTCCCGAGCACGGCGGCTGCCTCTGCTTGAGCGGCCGCCTGGAACCGGGCTTCTTCTTCTTCTTCAGCGGCTTGGCGGTCGGAGTTGAGTAAAAGCTACTCAGGTAGTCGAGGCTTGTCGGGAACGGCACTTGCGCTCATGGGGAGGGCGTTGGGATTCGTGGGATTGCCTTGTGCATGTTTTATGGGGCTGAGTTGCTGCTTCCTAGTTGCTAGGCTAGCAACTAGCCTCCGAGGGAAAACTTTGACCAACTTTATTGTCACTTTGAATGTACGCTAATTGGCATATATTAAAAATGAATTTTCCTTGCAGGCAGCTCTCAGAGGGTCACCAACCTCCAATATACATTACACAACCATGACTGACTGACTGACTGACTGACTGACTGACTGACTGACTGACTGACTGACTGACTGACGAACTAACTAACTAACTAACTAACTAACTAACTAACTAACTAAATAAATAAATAAATAATGCATCTACCCACATATATTATATGACAGAGAAACAACACAGTCTAGTTCGGATGTAT
>JANHZT010005850.1:232769-247663 GCA_032468215.1 Stegonotus admiraltiensis | reverse complement strand
CACCTTAGAAAGGATGGAAGGCTGAGTCGACCTTGAGCCTGGTGGGACTCGAACTTGCAGTAATTGCAAGTAGCAGACGTTAATAACAGACTATTAGTCTGTTGAGCCACCAGAGCTGTACAGTACAGGAAACTATGACAAAAAAACTCAATATCTAATACTACATGTAATAACTGCGGCCAGACTAGTCTATGCACAAAATTGGAAAAATAGAAACATACCATCAGAGGAAAGTGTGATAAAGCAAGTGTTAGAGTGCGCCAAGATGGATAAATTAACATTGGAAATAAAAAATAGAGGAGAAATTGAGTACTATTTGATGTAGAATCTATAGTATAACTGGTTAGGTAATAGATGTATAGATTAGGAAATTAACAAAGAAAGAGGATAAAGATAAATGAAGAACATGCAGTATTAGAGTATGATAAGAAGTGATAAAAATGTAAAATGTTAAAAAATACTTAGAGTAATAACTATGCACTGTATATAAATGAACATATTAGTATATTAGTATATACAAGCAAACCACATGTATGTAATTACATAGATATAGGAGGGGAAATGTATTTATACTGAATATATACCAATATTAAAGTGTTGCAAAGATTATGAAAATTGTGATATAAAATGGAAAAAACTGCTTAATAAAAATATTTTTTAAATGTAAATATTTGTACATAAATAAGTTCCCAGAACTAATTTTATTTGACAAAAGTCATGACAATCTCAGAATTAAGGCTTTGAAACGGTTTGGGAAACTCTTTGTATAAGAATATACAAATGGAGAAGCTTGAAGAATTATCGTGGGCTATATGTTTATTCTACTTTATTAACATTTCATCCCTTTCATTATATCTTTGTTATATACTCAGTACTCTTTGGATTCAAATAACATTTTCCATTCTTTCATATTCATAGTTATTCCTACTTTATTTCTCCTCTATACATATTTAGTAAGATACATGGTTTTAGGCAATATGAAATTGTATCCTGACAACTTGGACTGTCTGAGTCAGTCTTGTTGATCCATTTCATTTTCCTCCATAGATTAAAATTGCATCCAGGACTGGGAAAATTAAGATCCAATTGTGTAACTGCCTAAATGATAGTCTTAATTCTCCATGAAAGATATAAATGGGCAACCCATGAAACTCGACTTCCTCTCAAATAGAGCCTATATTCACCTGAATGCTATAATCAAACATATTGTTTTATGGGATATCTTTCTTTTAGTCTTAGAAGACCTAGAACAAATTGTTGTTCCCAATTATGGAACAGTACCTGGCCAGCAAGCTCTTCATATGCCTGAATTGGTAGGTACTAACTCATTATTCTTATAACATTTATCATATAGTTCATATAAAGATATGCAAACAAATCTGAATTTCTCATAGGATATTTTAGATTTGGGTTGTGGAATTAAAACTGTTTAAAGCGCTTTTTTCAATGTGGCCTTTAGCATTAAATTTTCTGAATAATGTACTATTTGGGTAATATGAAATAGTGGTAATTTTATATTTCAGATTTGAATTTGTATATTGTTATTTTTGCAACGTAACATATGAAACATTTTTCTTGCTGTTGTCCAAATATATTGGATTACAATTCCATTTTGGCTCAGGGATAAAGTTGTAGTCTAATCTTCCAGACAGTTGCAGTTTATGGGGGGAAGGTAAAATGAGGAAAGGTGATTCTTATTTTTTTAAAAAACAATGAACAAGTGCTGCTTAAAGAAAAATGTATTATTCCTAATGTCGAGTAAACTATCTTTTTTGTATAAAATTTGAAATCATACCTCAAATTGCATTGTCATAATTGACTGACTTTTTCAAGATGCTAGTGTATTAGAAATAGTAATAGTTCCACAATCTAATTCAAAAAGGCCCAAAAGGATTGTCCCTTGTCCTAACTGGAATTCAGAGGCATGCTGCTTCATATCCTCCATGAATGTACCTAATTAGATCAAACAGGAGAGGCATGCTGCAGATCCCATTTGCTAGGGAATGCCTTCAGGCCAATATCAGGAGTCTTTCCTGTCATGGCCCTGCCCTTTGGAACATTATCCTTCCATAAATCAGATTGGGTACAACCCTACTAACTTTCTGCAAGGCCTTAAAAACTTGGTTTTGCTATTGGGCATTGGGACTTGGATGGGCAGTGTGGAATGACTGTATTGATTATTGTTGATGGGTCTATATATTATTAAATATCTCAGCTATGGCTGCATTGCATGGTTGTTTACATGCTTTATAATATTTATACTATTTTAAATCTATGTTTATATGGGGTTTCTTCATTTTTATATGGTTTTTAATCACTACTAGCCACTCAGTCTCATATATTTGAGATAGGCAGGTATATAAATTGAAATAAAGACATTTAGATACATGGCTATCACTGCTGTTTGAAGAACTGGAGTCAACTTAAATTACTTTTAAAAATATTCATTCAAAAAATTTCTCAAGGCATGCCAGAAACCACAAGTGATTCTAGGACTAGTATTATATTTTTGTATTGCTCATATGCTCACTAAATTATGTATTACCTTCTCACCAAAATGGTACCTATTACTCTACTTCAGTTTGCATGCTTTTGAACTGCTAATGGGCAGGAACTGGGGCAGGAATGGGATTTCACCCCATTGTGCAGCTCTCAGGTTTTGAACCTGTGCTTTTCACCTGACAAACTCAACATCTTTACCACTGAGCCATTGCACAAATTCAGCAAAATTCAGCAAAACCAATGTAATATGTACAATTTGCATTTAAAAACTGAAACTGAAAAATCAAACCAGAAAAGATGTTCATAGTGCACAACACATATCTTTTTTAAACCCAGAATATGCAACTTATAAAGTTTATTACAACAATCTTTATAGCAATAAACTACAATTGAAAACTGCTTCTGTCCATTCTTGCATTGGAATTCAGCCATCCCAAATGGACATTGAATGCAAATGCAATAGCATGGTTGATCTAGACAAGTAACTAGGATCCAGCAGCAAGAACTAGCTCTGAGCAAATGATGCAATAATTTCTGCCTCTCCATCACCACCCTAGTCTCTTCTCAACTAGTCTTGGACAATAAAAATAAGGAAGAAACAGGTCTAATTTACTGGTTATACAGCACTGTTTTAAAAAAAACAAACAGTTGCATTTGACTTTGTTGTAGGCTTATGAAGCAATGCCACACAAACAATTATGTTTTGTCTGAATCTAGTAAGAAACTAGAATTTAGATGTAATGTTTGACTAGAAGTCTCAGAACATAGATGGTTTCTCCTCAGTTTCCAATACTCAAAAAAGTTATTGAGAATATTTTTTTTCATACTTGGAAAATTTTGCAAATCCTATCATATATGTATTTGAGTAAGCTAACCAAATACTAGATGGAAGACTTCAGATATTTTGTTTTCTTCTATTTATTCCCCTGTGAAGACTGATTCAACATATATTTGGCTGAAATATTAACATATTCAGTATGGATTACAGTATTTGGGAGTGTGACATGTTTTTCAGACATCTTTGTATAAAAAAGAACACTGCTTGGGGGGGCCAAAAGCCCTACTAAGCAGGTATATACAAAAGTATGAAGGCTATTGCTTAATGCATTGTAAGCCACCCTGAGTCTCCGGAGAAGGTTGGCATATAAATCGAACCAATAAATAAATAAATAAATAAATAAATAAATAAATAAATAAATCTATCTCTTTCTAGGACTCTGCTAACCAACTTTTGCTCTCCTCAGCTAATCAACCACATATATTTTTCTTCTCAAATTCCATTAGGTATATTAATATTTATATAAGTATTAATATTTATTCCAGGTAGAGTTTGACCTGAATCCTGACTCTCTGTACTTTAATGATGGCCAAAGAAAAGTTGACTTTGTCTTAGTATATGAAGATGAAAGCAAAAGGGAAAGTCAAAAGACTTTTCATAAAAAGCAAAAGGTATGACTTGCTTTCTATTTGATGCTGCTATTGATAAAGTTTTAGTATTTACAACACTTTCCTTAATCCATTAATTTAAATAGATTTCTCTTAAGATTCTGATAATTACTAAAAGGGTTCCTCTTTTGTCTGTCTCAACTCCACCAGGATGAGTAAGATTTAATAATACTTATATAATTTCAGACAGGAGGAGGATTTGATCTATCACAATGCAATGTTCCATAACTTTCTTTAAACTGAACCATTTCAGAATGCATATTTAAATGTCAATAACATTAAAAAAGGAGAACAAAATCAAACAACCCAGAATACTTCTCTTCATTTTATTTTTTTACAAACAATATCTATATATATTTAAAACAAGAATGGACAATAAAGAACAAAAATAATAACAAGTCAGTGAGGCAAAATGTACAATGTATTATAGTAATATGTTCAGATTACTCAAACAACAAGTTAAACTTTGCCCTAAAGGAATCATATTTCTCCCTTTCCATGGCCAGGAATTCTTTGGCATGAAAAGAACCACCCAACCATCTGTTTTTTCCATTCAAATTCAGAATAATGAAAATTTAATATGATTGGTTTAAAATAGGGAGGTTAGAAGCTGCTTGGGGGCTGGGAGATTATTGTGGTGTATTTTGCTAAATTAAGGTCCCAATTAACCTGGTTAATAGACATAAGTAGACATAAGCAGAAACGGCAAGTAATCCAAATTTAAGCAAATTAGGAAAGAAAACAACATCTGCACCATCATCTGCAGCAACAGCAGCATCAAGTCCATCAAGTCAAAGATTGATAGAGAGCATGTTACAAGCAGAGAAATCAAATTCATTTCAAAAAGATGTGATAATGATGTTCCACTCTTTACCATAGGCGATAACAAAGAATCATAATGAGGTGAAGAGTGAGTTGAGAGAGGTGAAAGATACATGATATGAATGAAAAAACAGGGAATTTCCAACAGATGATAGAAAAAAACGAACAAAGGATTCAGGTAATAGAAGAAAAATCAGAAGAAGCTGAGAAAAAAATGGAAAATATGTACCAAAGGCTTACACAGGAAAATAAAGAGTTGGAGGAAAACATGATTTCATTGCAAATGAAAAAGGCCACTTACTTTCTGAGATTCCAAAACATTGAAGAGGAAAAAGGAAAAGACCTACCTGATATAATGACAGAATTGCTGGCAAATGCTTTACAAATTACAAAACAGGAAATGCAAGCAGAGATTGATGAAATATTTTGAATGCACACAACCTACATGAGAAGACATAATCTCCCAAGAGAAGTTCCTGTAAGATTTGTCAAGAAGAGGATAAGTGTTGAAATACTTTAAAAAGCAAGAGATGGACCTCTGCAATATAAAGGCAAAGAAGTTGTGGTGTTGAAACAGGTGCCAAGAAGAGTAAGAAATCTAAGAAGACAATATCAATTTTTGACAGGTCAGCTGATTAAATACAATGTAAATTTCAGATGGCTGATACCACATGGAATTTGGTAACTTGGAATGAAAAAAGATTGGACTCATTAGATAAAGCACATGAATTTTATGAATATCAATTTGGAACTACTGAAGAACAGGGAAGGGGAGAGGAAGTAGAACGTAAAGGACAAAGCAATTGTGGAAAAGACTACATGGCAAGAAGAAAATGAGTCTGAATGAGCAGAACAAGAATGAGCAAAAGTAAAGGATCAGAGAGAAATAAGATCAACTAGGACAATACGACCTATATACAAGTGAGAAGATGGAAGTAGAAATACAGATGCTATCATTTAACATAAATGGATTGAATTCACCAATGAAAAGGAAAAAAACTTTTACAAAACTACAAAAAATAAAATTTGACTTAATTTGCCTCCAAGAAGTCCATATTCAAAAACAGCATAGTAAGCTTTTAGAATATCCCAAAATGGGAAAAGTATATTTATCATTAGCAAAACAAAAGACAAGGGAAGTGGTCTTATGTATAAAGGAAACAATAAATGCCAAGCAAATATACACAGATGAAGAAGGGAAAATTTTCAGAGGTAATAATAAACCAAAAACAAGTACTTTTGATAGCAATATATATGCCAAATAATAAACAAGAAGAATTATATTTAAAAACTCCACATGAAAATAACTGAAATATATTATGAAAATATTCGTGTGTTAGGGGACTTTAATGCAATTATGGATACAAAACTGGACTATAGGAGCAGGAAAATAGGTAAAAAGGCCCAGAAAACACTCCCTAGGACTGTGATGGCGAACCTATGACATGCATGCCACAGGTGGCATGCGTAGCCATATCAGTGGGCATGGCAGCTCAGTTCCGGTGCACATGTGCACACCCACCAGAAGTAGGGAAACAGGCTGTTTCCTGCCTCTGGAGGGCCTCGGGGGTGGGGAAGGCCTGTTTTTTTTCCTCACCTGGCTCCAGATCCTCTCTATGCATCTGGAGAGGGCAAAAACAGCCTTCCCCACAGCCTCATAGGCCCAAAACAGCCCATTTCCCAACTTCTGGTTGGACAGGAAATGATGTTTTTTGCTATCCCCAGCCTCCAGAGACTCCTAGAGAGGCTCAACACACACAGGCACACCAGAACACCTTCTTCCTGCCTTCCTGACAGGACTAACCCCATAAGGTGGGAAAAACCAAAGGTTGTTGGAAGGAGATTTATTCCAACAGCCAGTTAGCTGTACTGCTCAGAAAGTTAACTACCGATTCACCCGAACCAGTGTGAACCAGCTGAATCCCACCATTGGTCTAATCTCACCACTAAATTTTACTATAGACTGACATTTGCACTTGTTATGGCTGTCCTATGCTTTAAATCTTGATGCAACTTGAGAAGAGTAGTATGGCTGCCACAGTGTGATATAATATACTCGAGAAGAGATTGCTGCTTTTATCCAGTCTTTAATTCGATATGGAAAATGAAGAACAGAAAAGCTGTTGAGATATTTAAGGAAAGTAGGTTCTGGATAGAAACCAACAGTGCTTTTCATAACTGTCTTCATAATTGTACCCAGCCATATAATGATTAGACATGTGCACAGCCAACATTTTAATGCAGTAGCTGCAGGAGCTATCAGCTTCTCGAATCAGGCAGAACATCAGGAGAGACACTTGAGTGTTTTGAGATGACTGTAAGTGGCAATGTGCTGTTCATTCCTGTGTTAGCCCTTATATTTCCTTTGACATTCTGTTCCTAAACAATATGGAACAGTGTTAATAGCATAGAATTAGGATGGCTCTCCAAAACCTTTTTGCAAGGTGACTGAATTAAATACATTTTCAACTGTTTTTACTCTGGGGTCAGAAACTGCAATTTAAATCCCTGAACTATGCTTATTTTTCCTCAATATTAAATCCCATTTAAGATTATTAAAGTCACCTCTAAGACCAAATGAAATACCAATAGGGAAGTAAGAGTTATATAACACTGATATCATTTTAAGATGTATTGCAATCCTCACCATCGGCTTGGGGTGAAAATACAAAAAAATGGATTATGTATAATTCTAAGGGCTCACTCGTGTGGTTCTTCTTCATTCCATCCTTCTCTCTTTATTTTCTCTCTTCTTCTTCTTCTTCTTCTTCTTCTTCTTCTGCTGCTGCTGCTGCTGCTGCTGCTGCTGCTGCTGCTGCTGCTGCTGCTAGTCCTCTTGCTTCTTCTTCTTCTGTATCTCTGAAATGAGAAACACGGTTTGTTTTACAAGTCAAAATTTAAACCAACTTTATTAGAATCCTGGTTTGGAAGGTAAGTAAAACAAATGTTGATTGTCTTTATCACAACTGTCAATGGTGGTTTGATACAAACTCTATAACAGCTAATGAAAGAAAGATGCAAGTGAAGAAAAAAAGTACTTCTATAGCGCCAAATTATGATTATGATCAAATTCAAAACTGTGTTCAATGGCTATAGCAAAAATTCCAGTTTAAAAGAAAAATCTAATTTTATAATTAAATCAATTTTTATTGATTAGTTTACCAAATAAATCTAATAATTCAAATTTTATTTAACTTCTTCAAAAAGAAATTCTTGGTTGCGTATCTCTATTAATTGTTGAAGGCTAAATTCTAAATTTTGTTTTACTGATAAATGAAATTAGTTGAAACAATGTTTTATTTTTGTTAAAATGTTTTCATTTCTTTTGAAAGATATAAATCATTAAAAAGTTTCACAATTTTTAACCAATTTTAACAGAGGAAGAGACAAGTCTATGAGTCAAACCTGATAAGTCGTGGTTTGCAGCTTGAAGCCACAAAGTCAGTGAGTACAATCCATTATACTTTTTAAAAAATATATCTATTGCTGCATTAAAAAGAAATGAATTTATGCAGAAGTATGATATATGCATTTATATACATTTATAAATATTAAGTATTTTGTATTTTTATATACTTTGTACATTCATGATTTATAAATTGATTTTTTAATAATCTGAGGAGATAAATCAATGTGATTAAATAAACAAATAAAAAAGGGGAGAACAAATCTACTATCTTAAGAGGCCTTTCCTCCACAGTGTTTGGCATATATATCTGTGATTGGTAAAGTCAAATCACTTGGATTTATACAGTATAATAAAGCCTTTTGTCTAATATTTAGATATTGATATGTCTCTCACTGGAATAAAAGCTTTTTGTGCATGCTTAACATAATATAGGTCTAAGTTCATTTCCTTATTACAAGGTATTTACCTGTGGTATTGTACCTTAACAATACCTTGGATCTTATGTGGTCATGTGGAAGGAAAGGGATTGGCTTGGCAGAGAAAAGGCACTCTTTTCTCTGCTGCTTTTAAGTGACCATTCATGTGTTTGCTAATGGAGTGTGTGTAGAACTGGCCTATCTATTTTGTTGAAACTCCATTTTGTTGAAAAAAAAATCTTCATTTTGCTTACTTCTGTTCTTAGTTGTTTTGCCTTTGGGACCTCTCATCCTTGGGCCTCATATCCTTGCCAAAAAATTTCAGGAAGGCTATATCAAGGAACTTATACCAAGCCAAGCAGTTGATTTAGGATTTCCTGTTACAGATAAATTAGCTAGAAAGTTTTATATACTTAATTACTAGCTTAATCAGTTAGGGAGTGATGGGTAAGGGCTGTGTTATTTTAGTAATAAGCCCACTTTCTGGAAGGGCCATCCTCTGCCAGGGATGTGAATACTTTATAGGTTGTTGCCTATTTGCTATTGATCATGTGCCTTGGATTTCTAAATGGTATAAAAGCTATGCTAATTTGTGTATTGAGGCTCTCAATTTGTGATTTAGTCCCAAAAGCATACCTCTTTCTGCTGTACAAAATGAACAGGTTTCAATTTTGTTATGTATAGATTGGCTAGAATCTACATAAGTTTTCATGCTCGCCATGGATTGGCTAGAATCTGCATAAAGTTTCATGCTCGCAACGGATTGGCTAGAATCTGCATAAGGTTTCATGCTCACCGCTGATTGGCTATCTGGACCATGGGAGATTTAACCTGCTGTAATTGGCTGGCTGGTCTGCCTGGAGCTCCTTAAAACGGCGAGCTCCAGTAGCCCAACCAGCACAGTCACATTTTACTGGAAATAAAAAGATGCTGAATTCACTAATGACTTGCCTGTTGTTTTGCGCCGATCTAACAAATTTCCCACTTTGTGTGATAATTGGCTTTTTCTCACATGAAAAACAAATCCAGCAATCTATGCCTTGACCAATTATCTTTCTCTCCCTCTCTCTCTCTCTCTCTCTCTCTCTCTGTGTGTGTGTGTGTGACACCAAGAGAGAAGCATGGTTTACAGATAGTTAAAGCAAAAAAGGGAAAGAAATATTGCTTAGTTTAAGCCAGGCAGGTGCAACCCAAGCCTACAGGCCACATGTGGCCCTGGACAACTAGTAATATGGCTCCATAAGATCAAATAAAAATATATATATTAAAAAAGGAAGTTTGTTATTTATATACATTAACTATATTGTATATTTTATATGCGTCCCAAATTAATTCCTCTTCACTCAATGCGACCAAGGCAAGTCAAAAGTTGCTTTAAGCTATAGAGCTAAAAGTTAAATAGCAAACATGTAGAGGAAAATCACAGCTAGTTAAAGTTTCCCTGAAGCTACAACAGCTTGGACAGGTACAGGTGAAGCAAGGTCAGCCATAAAGAGAATGGAATGAGCCAGGAACAAGGGCAGTTCAGCAGTAGCAGACCTCACTGATATATTTGACATGGGAAACCAGAAGCAGTCCAGTGAGCAAGGCCCAGCAAAAAGTCCAAGTCTGTTAGCAGTGGAGAGCCATCAAAGTGGCCCAACAAGAAAGATTGATTGAAGGGCAAGGTTGTGAATGTGTGCTCAGTGGGATTCTGGGAGAACTTGTTCTGAGAGATTAAGAAGAAAAGAATGGTTCACTGGAAAGCAACCAGTTTTCTATCACTAGAACATGGTCTCTTGATCGGGGCTTTTTTTCTTTTTATGCTAACAGGTTTTGCAGCTGGAAAAAGTTTAACTAAAGAGTGATAGAAAGTGACTGCCAGTTGTTAAATGGGCTGAAATTAGTAGGACAGGCTTCCTGGAAGATGATGATGTGAGACAGCAGATCCCAAGACAGAGATCACCCTAAACTTTGGAGCCAAGTAGCCTCTGGAGACATTTAACAGCTCAAAAACAAACCCTTGAAGGTGATAAAGGAACCTCCTTAGAACACCAAGGGAGGCGATGAAGCATAGGCGTAGATGCATTAGAGGTTGGACTGGAAAATAAATTACACTCTCTTCTGTAATTAAACTTCCAACAAGCTACTCAATTCATAGGACTTACCACCCCTTTTGCTTGTGCTGGCAACCTATGATAATACATCTATCCTTTGTTTTTGTGTTAAAAGTTTATTCTGTGTCTGAACTAGCAAGATTATTAAGGGGTTGTGGATGCTTAAGATATGATTGCAAGAACTCTGAGCAAAGCAAAGCAAATACAATCTTTCTATGCTATTCATTCACACGGTCTTTGGTTTTTCAGGCATTTAAAAAGAGTCTGCTTTAGTGAACTGTAGAGATGCCATGCTTGCACAATATCCAAAAACCTTCTGTATCAATTTTAAGCGTATGCAGCCCTAGTGACTATATCATTACAAAAAAGAAACAGATTCAGTTTCTATATATTCTGATTAAAATTGAACATAAATGGCAGTCATCATACTTTTAGACACCCATCCATAAATATGCTGAAATGAACTGTTATATAAATGTCCCTTTTTAAATTCACACTTTATAGCAGGATGTCAAACTCACATCATCACGATGGAGTCACAAGATGTTTCAGGGCTTCGCTAAACCAGGCGTGGGTGTCACCAGCATGAGATGCATCCAACCCGCAGGCCAAGAGTTTGACAACCCTGCTTCATTTCTTCTTAGTCCGACTTATATTGTAGGCTAGTAAGATCAACTTTATATATTATTTGAAACTCAGATTATCACAGGAAAGCAATAAAATTAAGAACAAGCAAAGGCTTATATTCAAATTGGTAATATTTATGATTATAAACAAATTGTATGCTGGTCCCATCATCTGGAAATGTTCATCAATGAAAACATTTTCAGAATGGTAATCATGCTTACAGAACAAATTTACAGTCACAGCTATTAATATTGTGTTATTTATACAACTTTGCTTGGAATGTATTTCACACATATTTTGATTAAAGGTATTGTGTTCCATTAGCAAAGGAAATCTATGAAATCTTAATCACATAAGCAGTATCTAATTTATATACTTACATGTATTGTCAGCTGATTGGGAACAATGATCATTGTCTTGTCAAATTTAATTTATTTGAATGTAGACAATTTCTAAGGAAATATACATACTACATTTGAGTTCAAAAGCAGAAAGGAACTAGTAAAACAGAAAATGAAAATGAAAAAGGTTAAATCTGTTTGGATTGCTTAGAAATTGCTTAGAAGCTAGAATACTGTTACATTGCAACTTATAAAGGTTGCACCAAAAGATAACATTTTTAGGAAATTAATAATGAAAACATGGAGGTCAAGAGTACAAAAATTATTTAGATATAACACAGTACGAAACTAGATACAGAAATGTAGGATAGTTGGATAACTAGGAATTTAAGTCAACAATAAAGATATATTCAGATCTGAATATATTTGAATGAATGACTTGCTTCATTTGGCTTTGACCACAGTTCTCAATGCACAGTATGTAGATCAGATAAGTGTAAATTTAAATAATTAGGATGTAAAATTAAGATTTTAATGGAAACTGATGTTTTTATTTTTTGTGAGGTTCAGGTTTGCTGATATTTCTGAAATATGTAGAACAATTACAAAACCACTCCAAATGAAAGCATTAGCATGGCGAATATAGTTGAATGTAAGTAAGCATGAAAAGAAATACATTAAGTAAAAAGCGTATTTAACTGGCACTGAAACTGGCAATCTTAACTAGCAGTGAAAAAAGAAAAATAGGGACTTAGGATTTTGGTGCACACTTAGACAAAAATACATCATTCAAGAGCTGTGCTGCTACTGCTGTTGAAAAAAATGTCATGAGTTGAAGCCATGTTTCCATTTCAAAGTTTAGATATAGTTTTTTTTCTGTTTATAAACATTTTATTAGATTATAGAGTACAATATAGAATGCAAAAGCAAATAAGAAGACAGTGGGGAGGAAAAGGGGAAAGAGAAATGAGGGGGGATGGGGAAAGAAAAAAAAGCATTGATTTCAGATTCCCTGTATTGCAGTAAAAAAAGCATTAACATCAAACCACAACTTTTTGCTTTTCCATAATAATATAAACTAGCCATTTCTATAAAAACAAATCAATCTAATCAGTAATGCCCAAAATCAAGGTTTCATTTCTTTCTACCTCAAGCACAAAGTAAAGAAGTGTTCTCCATGTGGCAACAAAAGTAATTGTTTTTTTTCTCTTATCAAAGCAGTCAATTTAGTCATCTCTACTAACTCCATCAACTTTTGCAGCCATTAGTTCATGGTGGGAATCGAAATGTCCTTCCATTTTTGTGCATACAGTAGTCTTGCTGTTATCAATATGTATAAGATCAAAGTTCCGAATTTTTTATCAGTCTTTGTCCATTAAACCCAAAAGAAAAGTTTCTGGTTTTATCTTTATCAAGATAAATATATTATAATCAATATCCTTTTACTGCAGGTCATGGGTGAAAAGCTGATCTTTGTAAAGGTGCATGGTCCTTGGGAAGTGCTATGTAGCTATGCTGAAATTATGCACATCAAATTGCCTTTGCAACCCGATGATACGAAAAGTCATGATTCAGCACTTACGTGGATTAGCAGATTCTTTAATGTGGATGAAAATATCATCAACCCAGAACAGGAGTTTTTTACTGCTGCATTTGAAAATGAACATATTTCAGACTTTTATATTCAGGACAAGGACTCTTTCTTCAATTCAGCAACTAGGAGCCGAATAGTAAGTTGTAGATTTTAGTATTAAAGGATGTATTTTTAAATGCAATATTAGACTAATGTTTATTTTGTTCTTCTGAATATCAAAGCAATATGTGAAACAATGCATTGCAGCATATAATCAAATGTTAAGGAAATATAAAAAGTTAGAAAATTAAGTGGCAGACTAAGTACAACTCACTAGAAGAAAGAATAATTTGAATCAAATTAGTGCTTATTTTAGTCCAAAACATCTCCAGGTAGAGCTGAGCAAGACTCTTCTTTGAAACTGATAGACAAACTGATGTCAGCAAATATAGATAATATTGAAATATATGTACCAAGAGCATTTGCATAAGGCTGGTTTCTATATGACGTCAGTGCTACAAATTTTTATTCTCATAATTTGTTTTGCCAAATTACGAACATGAACATCGGCAAATTATAATGTGTTGGCCATGATTTTTCAACAGATTTTATTATGCAAATGTTCATTTTCAAAGCTGTTTGTGTGAAAGTACTCTTAAAAAACAGAAAATTCACAATGTTGTGAAAATATTCACAAACTCTGCATGTCTGCAGGACATGCCATAAAAGTTATTATAGATATTATTATAGATGTTGCAGCCCACATGAAACCAGAACCATATGCTTTAAAAACTGTATTTTTTTGAAAAGTCAAGCATTAGTTCACATGGGCTGTAAAAGCATTCAAGGCACAAATAAAGAAAAACATGTATTCAGCTACTAACCCATGACTAAGACGTTTCCTTACTGCTGAGCTCTATGATCTTCCATCATAGAGATTCAAGAAAAATGAATGCTGTTTGCCACTGTTACAAACTACTGCTATCACCTGATTTTCACCCAAGATGACAAAATATAATAGTTTTTGCACTGTTTGAAGCTGCCTTTGGACAGTGTCATAATACATGGGAAAATACTATTTTAACAACTAAGGATGACTTATGCCTGTTTCATTCATAGGCTGAAGAGAAGATGAAGGCAACATTATGGAGACATAGCAAACAAAAGTTGTTGCCAGGGTTTGTTTATGCCATAATTAGTTGCAACTGGGGAAAAGTATTTAAAAAGAACACTGGTAAATATCAAGAGAAAATTACAGCAGGAAGATATTTTGCCTAGTAACTACATGTACTCATAAGTATTGTCTCATAAATATTTTCCCACTTTTTGAGTTCATTCCCTGCTAATGAAGAAATTTGAAATATTTCAGGTTTACTTTATTCTTTGTCGAGGAGAGTATGCTATGAAAGATAATGTGAAAAAGTTTGGTATCAATAAACTTCTGGACTCTGGAATCTACAAGGCTGCTTTTCCACTCCATGATGTGAGTCTAATTTATAAAGAATTACCTTTTTCTTATACTGATATAAAATGTTAATCTTGTGATCTTTTTTTAAGATGTACCAAATTCACTCTGTTATGCAAACTCAACTAAAAACCTTCACAATGGACAACAACAAAGGAATGTATAAATTTTACATACTAAATTGTATTGAAATAATT
>JANHZT010005850.1:106058-124156 GCA_032468215.1 Stegonotus admiraltiensis | reverse complement strand
CTTTACATTGATTGTAATTTTGTATGCTTCCTTTATTCTAATTGTACACCGCCCTGAGTCCTATTGGAGAATGGCAGATAGATAGATGGATGGATGGATGGATGGATGGATGGATGGATGGATGGATGGATGTGTGTGTGTGTGTGTGTGTGTGTGTATATATATGTATGTATGTATGTATGTATATATATGTATATATATGTATATGTATGTATGTATGTATGTGTATATATATATATGTATATGTATGTATGTATGTATGTGTATGTATGTATATATATATATATATATATATATATGTATGTGTGTGTATATATGTATGTGTATGTATGTGTATGTATGTGTGTGTATGTGTGTATGTATGTATATATATATATATATGAAAAATGAGAACACCCTACCAGATGAAAATTCAATCCGGAAAATATTGGATTGTGCAGAGATAGATAGATTGACATTGAAAATAAAAGATAAAGGAGATACAGAATAATATTTAACATGGAATAGGTTTTATCAATGGTTAGAGATAAGAGGTAGAAATTAGATGAAGAAAGAGTAAGAGTTAAGCAAAATATGAATGTCTATAATTATAAGTATGCTAATATTAATAGGAACATTAAAAAGTGAATATAATTATGAATATGGTTAGAATTATTATGTTGTATTATTATTACTATCAGTATATGTGTCATTTTTTTCTTTTTTGTCTTTCATAAAATGATATGTCCGGACAATACACTCTATTCAAAATATTTATATATAAATAAATAAAAACTTGACTGAAAAAAAAGAAAAGACTATTTAACCATGTCTTAAAGGATGTATTTTTAATCCTTTATCAAGAAGATGAATATATCTTATTATAGAAGCTTAGTTTTCATAAGACCAGTATAGTATGACTGTGACCTATATTCATGATTATGATTATGTGTTGAATATGAACTGAAACTACTATACAGAACCTATTCTTGGCCATATATTTCATGGATGTCTTACACTTTTAACATTTGATGTACATTGGCCATTTAAGAGAAAATACTTTTAAAAGCAATTTCAGAGAACAAGGCTGTATGAATAAAATGTTTATCCCAGAGGTGGGATTGAAAAATTTCAGCGACCAGTTCGCTGCTCGGTTGCTGGGTGGGCATGGCCATAGAGGCATGGCGTACTTGGCCTTCTGCACCATGGCGGTGGGTGTTTTCACTTTCCCCAGGCTCCAAAAGCTTTCCTTGAGCCTCCAGGAGGGCGAAAATGACCTCCCTCAGGCTCCGGAGGCCGGAAACAGGCCGTTTCCGGACTTCCAGTAGGCCCATTTTTCACCTTCCCAGAGCCTCCGCAAATGCCCTGCACTTACCTGGCATCCAAAACGGGCTGTGTGGAGACTCCTGGGAGGGGTGGGATGGGGTGGGCGGGGTCAACCAGTCCTTGGAACAACCAGTTCAGGTAAACCAGATTAAAAGTAACATCCAGTTCACCCAAACCAGTCCAAACCAGCTGAATCCCACCCCTGGTCTGACCCATATATCATGTATTGCGAATCTTTTGTAATGCATATGGTTTCATTGTTAGTAAAGTAGGTAGAAAAAACTTCAAGAGCTGGAAAGCATTGGCCAAATTACTGTTGGTATCAGGCTGACAAAAATTATACTAGAGTCAGGAGAAAGAAGTCTTTATTAAGTTTTACTCATCCCATTTTTTTCCTCTATTTTCTCTCCCCAGGTTAAATGCCCATTTTGAGGTTAATTCAGACTGCTCAGTCTCCCGAGCTGAAATGTACTCTGAATATCTCTCTACATGCAGTAAACTAGCTAGAGGTGGAATTTTAACTTCTACTGGATTTTATAAATGTCTTCGGTAAGAGGAACTCATTCCTAGAATAAAACACTAGTTTGGATTTTTTTTAATCTATAGTTGCTAAATTTGAGAAAAATATATTTCCATTATTGTTTACCTTAAATACAGGTAATCCTCAATTTAGAACCATTCATTCAGTGACCATTTCAGTGACAAGCAGAGTCTACGGGAATGCTAGATTCACTTAACAACCATGTTACTAACTTAACAGCTACAGTGATTCACTTAATAACTGACAAGAAAGATCATAAAATGGGGGAAACTTCACTTAACTGTCTTACTTAACAATAGAAATTTTGAACTTATTGTGGTGTAAATGAAGGACTACCTGTAATCACTATTAAAAACAGTGGTTGTTTGAAAAAAGAAATAGATGTTATACAAATTCAGTATATTTTGCTCATTTTATTTTTCTCTTTTGAAAATTAACCCTTTTAACTTTCAGCCAAAAGTCAAATTTCCTTTGAACCTATTGCTCTGTAATAATCCTACCTGCTGACAGAAAATCTAGGATTGGTAACAGCAGTTCAAAGTACTTTTTCTTCCTCCTTACATCTTTTTTCTCCCTTAAATGGCAATCATTGCTATTTAGTTCAGCTCCAGACCACATGCACTACATTTCTCCTTAAATATTGCTCAGGAGAAAATTCACTCCAAACTCCATTTTTAAAGCATATTGCCTAAAAAAAAAATCTACATTCTCATTCTTTTTTTTTGACAGAACCGTATTTCCAAATCATTCAGTGAAGAAAGTTGAGGATGCAAATAACAATGGGCAGGCTCATATTCATGTAGTAGGAGTAAAAAGGAGGGCTATACCACTTCCTGTTCAGATGTATTATCAGCAGCAATCTTCTTCAACCCCTATTCTTCGGGTAGATTCTGTTCCTGAAGTAGCTCCATCTGCTTCACCAGCAGGTATTATTATATTTTGAATTTCATCTTTGTCTATTGATCAGTTTTTAGTTATTTAAAAGAGCAAAACTATTTTTGGTCACTGGAGAAAGCCATTATGTTTGGAAGTGTTAGCAGTAAAAGGAAGCCAGGCTGTCAAAGAATGCGATGGCTGGATGCCGTCAAAACTGACAACAGCCAAAGCATTAAAAAATTCAAGTAGGTAGTGCAAGATCGGAAGATGTGGAGAGGTCTTGCCCATAGACTCACCAAGAATCAGATGTGACTGAATGGATATCACCATCATCAAATATTTTTGGAAGTATGGTTGGAATACATTATAATAAATAAACTGTGCCTATAGTCCAGTAAACATGACAAAAAGCAAAAGGAAATAAAAAGGGAAAAAGTAAACAGAGGATGGTTTGAGTTGGTGGAAAGTTATACTTGTCTAGCCAATGGATGAAGTGGTGATCTTCATCTTCCAATTATATTATTTCCCTTGCAGCGAGGTATTTCTGGGAGATAAGGGTACATCCTCTAATTAATTTTTGCTCTGCTGGCTAAAGAAAAAAATGCCAGCATATTTTCTTAATTAAATTATACAATAATTACTAACAGCAGGTTGTATGGACTAAATAAAGACTAAAGATAATTTAATTAAATTTGAACAATTTTATTTCTAAATAGTTTGGTATTAGTTTCAAAATTATAATGTACTGAGAAAGTTAGAGTCTAAAGTAACAATCATCTAATGGTGTCCAGTTTAGCTGCTTAAATTGGATAGCTGTTTAATAAGATTTTTTTCAATGAATTAGGAAGAGAAGGAAAAAAATGTTTCCAATGTTTCAGGGTATAGTGGAAAATACTTGCTCCATTACCACTGAGATACATAAAATTCATGGTGAATGCCAATTCAGGAAGTATTAAAGCTTAATTTATAAACGTTAATTCCTACTGATTTCAGCATTAGCACTTAGATTTGTTCCCCTTTATCAACAGGACTCCCACATGGATCATCAGGTATAGGAAACCATTTTCAGAGGAATCCTATTAATAATCAATCTTCAACTATAGCTGCAACACAGATGTCTTTTCCAATTCAAGGTGCATCTACAATGGTACAGACTGTTTCCAGGATACCACAAAACCCTTTAGTTCATAGTCACCATCAACAGAATGCTCCTATGACTGTCATACAGAATAAAGCTCCAATTTCTTGTGATGTAGTGAAGGCTACAGTGATACAGAACACAGTTCCGCAGTCTGCCATTCCTGTTACTATTGCTGTAGGAGGTGGAGCACAATCTTCAAATCAAAATCCTAGTAATGGAGGACCACAACCCTCTGTTACTGTTGTCAGCTCCCAGACTTTACTTCATCAACCTGTAATTCAACAGTCATCTCTACATGCAGTGGTACCAGGACAAATATCCTCAGGCACTCCTGTTACAGTAATTCAACAAGCTGTACCTCAAAGTCATATATTTGGCAGAGTACAGAACATACCAGCATGCACTTCAACAGTTTCCCAGGCTCAGCAGCTCATAACCACATCATCACAGCCAGTACAAACATCAACTCAGCAATCCACAGGTGGTAACCAGCAGCAAGATGCTGTTATTATAGCACCTCAGCAGTATGTTACAACATCAACATCTAATATAGTTTCTGCTACTACGGTTCAGAATTTCCAAGTTGCAACTGGGCAGGTGGTTACAATTGCTGGTGTCCAGAATCCACCAACATCAAGAGTAGGGTTTCAGAATATCGCACCAAAGCCTTCTCAGCAAGTCCCAGCAGCAGTGGCACAGCAACCAATGCAGCAGTCTCAGCAGCAACCACCACCACCTCAGCAAAGTGTAGTGATTGTAAGCCAACCAACTCAGCAAGGTCCAACATACGCACCAGCCATTCACCAAATTGTTCTTACTAATCCAGCTTCAATCCCAGCTGGCCAAACTGTTCAGTTGGGTGCACAGCCAAACTTAACTCCAACTTCCTCACCATCACCTGGACCAGTTTCAAACAACCAAGTCCCCACAGTAATATCAACTCCATCTCTCACCTCTCAGTCACAAGGACCCCCTCCTACTGTCAGTCAGATGCTTTCTGTAAAGCGTCAACAACAGCAGCAGCAGCATTCACCAGCATCGTCCCAGTCGCAGCTGCAAGTCCAGCAGCAAGTCCAGATGCAAGTTCAGCCACAACAAAATAGTCCTGGGGTGGGTCAGCCACCTGCTAATGAATCCAGTCTGATAAAACAACTCTTGCTTCCTAAACGAGGCCCTTCTACTCCCGGTGGCAAACTTATTCTCCCAGCACCACAAATTCCTCCTTCAAACAATGCAAGAGCTCCCAGCCCTCAAGTGGTTTATCAGATGGCTAATAACCAAGCAACGAGTTTTGGAGTTCAAGGGCAGTCTTCTACTCAGCCATTACTAGTTGGGCAGCAAAATGTTCAGTTGGTCCAGAGTGCAATTCAATCCCAAGGAACAGTACAAACGGTTCCTATTTCCAATTTACAAATATTGCCAGGCCAGTTGATTTCAAACAGCCCAGCAACTATTTTTCAAGGGACTTCTGGCAATCAGGTTACTATAACAGTTGTGCCAAATACTAGTTTCGCTACAGCAAATACAAGTCAGGGAAATGCAACTCAAATAATTGCTCCAGCTGGAATAGCAATGAGTGGGACACAAGCAGCAGTTGGGCTTCAGGTGAAAGCACTTCCACCTAACCAGGCACCTGTAGCTGGACAGTCATGTTCTGCTACTGCTCCTCCATTCAAAGGAGATAAAATAATTTGCCAAAAGGAAGAAGAAGCAAAGGAGGCAACAGGTTTACATATTCATGAGCGCAAAATTGAAGTAATGGAAAACCCTTCTTGCAGAAGAGGAGCTTCAAACACCAGCAATGGCGATGTAAAGGAAAATGAAACACAAGTGGGAAGTCTTCTAAATGGAAGAAAGCACGACTCCAGTCTACCTCCAGCTAACTCAGGGAAAACTCAGAATGAGGCCAATCAGTTCTCACAAGTCAGTAATGGATCATCATTAGTCATGGATGAAAATGGAGCTCTTGGAAAACAGAACTTTGAACAACTAGACACGCAGGAACTTAAAAATGATTTGAGGAAGCCCCTCCTTAATGGAATCTGTGACTTTGAAAAGGGCGATGGTTCCCATTTAAGTAAAAACATTCCAAATCACAAAACTTCCAACCATATAGGAAATGGTGAAATTTCTCCAATAGAACAAGATAATTTGGATGCCACACAACTAGATGCTGCCAAAGGTGATCAAGGGGAAAAATTTTCCAATGGACCTGTTTTAGCTTTGGGGACGGTGCCTGTTGTAAGCAGTACACAAGAGACTTCAAAACTCTTAACCCAGCAACCTAGTAGTACCAACCCTGATGTACCTAATGGACCTCTAATTTCAAGTTTGAATTCAGATGTGCCTCACCAACGCCCAAGTGTAGTAGTCTCACCACAGACAACAGCCTCTGTTATACAGGGGCATCAGATCATAGCAGTTCCACACTCAGGACTTCGTGGATCCCCAGCTACTCTGTCGTCTGAAGTACGGTCAACTAATGGCACGGCAGAATGCAAAACTATAAAGAGGCCGGCAGAGGATAATGACAGGGAAACTGTTCCAGGAATCCCCAATAAAGTAGGAGTTAGAATTGTTACAATAAGTGACCCTAACAAAGCTGGCTGTAGTGCAACTATGGTAGCTGTGCCAGCTGGAGCCGATCCAAGTACTGTAACAAAAGTAGCAATAGAAAGTGCTGTTCAGCAAAAGCAACAACAGCAACAACAACAGCAACAGCATGCAACACCGTACATACAAAACATGGTCACACAGGTAGGTCCTTGACAGTCTTCATTTTCTAGCTACTAAATTTAATTATCACATATGCGTATGTATGTGGGGATATAAAGGTTCAGTGCTTACAATATTTTGCTCAACAGCTTTAAAATGAAAACTATTTTGTAAATCCTACCAATCTATTATTGCTCATCATTTTCTGGACAATACTCTGTATTTATAGAAATAAATAAGTTAGGATATAATTTGATTAGGCATAGAAGAACTGTTTTTACTTTTATTTCTTCAATGTCTTATTTCAAAAGCTGAGATGGTTGCCTACATTTTACAGTTTTAAATGTGTTCTTGAGTTCCTCTTCCTTTTGGATTTCAAGCTGTCTTTTGCATCTTATTGCCGTCATTTGCAATAGCTGTCTTTTGTATACATCATGTATACTTAACATATGCTTTATGCAGTATTGTATGTAAAAACATATCAAGAAACATGTAAACAGCTGTTGAATTTTGAATTTCTGCAGAGATTGTTTCAGTCTTGCAAGTTTAAGTAGACGACATTGAAGTATTTTATTAAAGAGAGGGGGTTTTTTTCATCACTAGATCTGTTCATTAGTTTTGAAAGTATATTCTTATTACTGTATCTTGTTAACAATGTTACTTCATACATATGACAAAAGATGGTAATACTGCATCAGCAATGGTATGAAAAGACTCAGACTTAATAACATTGCTGACTCATTTTTGCCTTTTTAAGATACACATTCTAATTATTTAAATTTATCTAATTATTCTCGATACATTTGTGATTTTTAAATTGGGATTCAAAGCAGTTTTCCTTGCTTCACAACAGAGGGAATCCCATATTATTAAATTAACTATTTGTATTTATCCTGAATGTTAGGCTTACAAAAAATATAAACTTTCACAAAAGAAAAACAAAGTTGCACAAAGGCCAGTGTTCTTTATTCTCAAGAGCCTAAGGCCTGCCCAAATCACTGCCTAAGAAAAATATAACTAAGCATCAGTCAGGACAAGGAGTCCACTTGCACATACACTTTGGACATATTATAATAGTATTTCTTTGTTTCTTTATAATCGCTTAAAAAAACCCTTTGTTCTCAGTCTGGCTGTGCATGATTCATTCAGTCTGAACCTCCATAGAGGGTGGTTGCAAATTAGCGACAGAGATCCTAGAAGAAATGCTCTCTTCTAGTCAGGTATGGGCCTGGGGTGAAAGTAACATTACTCACACTTCTGAATAATCTTCAATCATTTTAGACCTTTCTGCAGTGTTGATATTGTTGACCATTATATCCTGTAAACTGCCCTACAAGGGTTGAAAGTTGGGATAGTTTTTATGGTGATTCAGCTTCTACCTAGATGGAACATTCTAACTGATCATTAGGGCATCATCCCTTGGTTTCTCTAGTGTGGGTTGCCATAAGACCTATTTCATTTCTACATGAAAAGCTGTTGTATACAGATGACAGGCCATTATATATTACCCTCAGCTGGACTGGCAAGGTGGAAGTCTTGAACAGTTATCTGAACATGGATTAGAAGTCCATGCTGCATGACCATCTATGCAGAGATGAAACCACAGCAAGACAAATATATAATTTGTTAATAAATGATTGGACAATCTGAAATGTTGGTCTAGTAGTTACATCTGATGAGATTATACTTGTCTGGTGTGAGAAGCCTTCATAAAACAGAGGGTCCTGCTTAAACAGCATGATCAGAGGACTTTTTGCTCAACTTGGCTGATGCTTCAGTTATAACCCTATCTGAACTAGATTTATTTAGTGTATTGCATATCATACATGAACCATATATTAACATTTCACCTATATTAGTAAAACACAATAAAATATATGTTAAAAAGATCTATATTCAAATATCAATTTTTAGGCCATCTAACCATTGAAATGCAATGAATGAACTGAACTAGAATGATCAGGTGACGATAACTCACTTCTCAAGTACCACTTGGTTGCAGTTCACCCAGAATATGGAAGCCAGATTCCTGGCAAGACCTCCCCACCACTGTAGAAAAATATCAATATTAAGCTTGCTGCACTGGTTGTCAGGTTTCTGGGCTCAATTCAAAGTGCTGCTTGTCTCCAATAAATACAGATGGTTTAATACCAGATTATATTGGGCACCACCTCATCAGATTTGGATATTTTGTTCCTGTAAATTGTGTAATTACAGGATTCATGACCAAATTTGTATTATTAGTAAAAAAGTAATTTACCATATAATTTAGGATTTGAAATGTACAAAGAAATACCAGAAAGTAAGAAAATGGGAACCTATCAATATTGATTTCTTCATGGTTCCTAGTTAGTCTTCTACTATGTTAAGTGGTTGAACTACATTAAATTTAACTATATTAAAAATAAACTGATCATTCCAAGCAAGATACATTTGCTAAGCTATTATTAAATAGCAGGTTTATTTCTGAACATCATGCTGCAAGAACCGTCAGATTTCTTTAAAAATTGTCTGAATACCAGCTCTTTCTACAGCAAATTCTTTTAGGCTTTGCAGTCAGTACCTGCATAGTACATGCTTCTGTATAAAAAAATCTCAAATAGAAATTCTATCACTTAAAATTCTAAGCAAATACAATTCTATAATGAATGTGGAATGATATTTTAGAACGTGCTCCTAGATTTTATAAATATACAATTACAAATAACTTCACTTTTATTTGTTACAGTAGCCAATTAACATTTAACTCTTATTCTGGAACCAGAAAAGAGAAAATTGATATACAGCAATATATTGTTTATTTAATTCTAATTTAATTATTCAAACCAACAATTTCAATTGCTTTGATTTTGATTAATTATCATTATGAAAGGCAGCTTGCACATTTCTTCCTAACATCTTAAAATCCACAATATCAAAGAAAGCAGTTACATGTGAATTCTTTGCTTGCATAAATTGATGGTCTCTCTGATATACACTAGGATCTCAGAAAACTCTAAAATTAGGAGTTTTGTGACAGGTATATACAACTTTTCTGTAGGAAAGTCAGTGTTAAACATTTCTTCATCATAGAAAATAATTGTGTAAAATATGAACATTCTGTTGTGACACAGATCCTCTACTCACCAAGCCCAGAATCTGATAATTATTTGTGAGAGAGGAGATCACCCTGAACTAAAAGCTAGACAAGCTTAGGACCAAGCACTATTTACAGGGTATTGAAGATTGATTGTTAGAGATTTCCTTATTTACTTTTACTGCATCTAACATTCTTTTTTGTATGATTGTGAATAACCTTTGCTGCATATAATAGTTTGAGGCATGAAAAGGTTTGTTATACAATGAGAAATTCCTTCAGATTTTTTTTATTAATTCCCCAAATTGATTGGTTTTCCAACTTTTTGGAATGGAAACAGAAATTGCCAATAGAGTGGTTTTAGTTAAATTATTCTTTAAGTTGATTGAAAACTGATTTCCTAGAGAGAATCTAAAACTCTTTTCTTTTAAATGAATGTTTATGATGTTATAAGATGCTTTCTTTCATCTACCCCCAACTCTATAGAAAATGTGAAGGAAAATTATATGCAGAGGAACATATCCAGAAAAGAATAGTTATTGAGGGAAAAAATGGCTAGTAATTTTCTGTGTGAGAGAGTAAATGTGTGGTTGGGGGTCTATGGAGAGATTACCTATGGATCTGGGAGTTCAAAAAAATGTGGTAAAACAAAGAAACTGCTTGTAGACACAGGACTAACACTCCATTTATTTTATCCTGAGGCCTTCCATCTTCATCTTTAAGGAATTATATACAGAGTTGAAACAATGGTAGAATGTAAATAATTATTATTTCTTTTTCAAAGTAAAGGTGCTAATTGCCTCAGGTATCATTTTTAAATTCCAGATGTTTGAAGATATTTTCAATGGCTAAAATCTCTGCAGATGCTCTTACTTGTGGTTACCCATTTTAGATATTAAAAAAAAAAATTCTTAGTGTAAGCTGTGCTCATCTCAGCTGATCAACACAGTGCAACCTCCAAGAAGCAGATTTGGAGAAAATGTCTAGATACAGTTTTATTACTTATGCTATAATTTCATTAAACATTTCAGTATCTAGTAAACCATTTTTTTTTCTTTTAAAAATCTTTCTTTAAATAACAGGCAATTTTGGAAGAATAAACTCGAATAAATGTTCATGAGCCATACCGGAAGAAAGAATATGTGTTAGTTCATACCTTTTTGTAAATTTATTTTTAAATTATGAACCTTACGTCACAGTTGAAATGAAGGATGTAGAAATGATGTGATGTTATATCTAATGTTCATTTGCCTCAAATCACTTACACAATTGTCTGATAAAAATCATACAAAGATTTTCTGTCTCAAGAAAATCAGTACAGCCTATTATTTTCCACTGTGAAGCAGAAAAACCACAGGTGGAAAAGAATCTAACTATATTTTCAAGAGCTGTCAGTCAATATCATTACTTCTACTGTCTGTAAATTGTTAAATTCTTCTTCCATTGACTTCTCAGCTCCAGTGGAAAATGAAGTGCTATAAATAGTTCAACAGGATTGTTTTGTGCAAAAAAAATTTCTGCTTTCCATCTTTCATTCATATAACCTCCTTGTTTTAAGCAAGTTGATGAACATAAAATGAAATAGTCTGTCAAGTAACAGTAAAATAAGTAATAGACCGTCTCAGTAGCAGAAGTTTTTAGTCTGTCTTATAGAAGTAAAAGTTTGTGAACTGTTTAGAACTATAAGTAATCCTGTAGTACAATGTGCTCAGGATTTCATCTAAGACTGATTAATTGAAGAGATTCTGGTTAAACAATGTCCAAAACAAATGTGTGGCATGTCTTTTTAAATATACAGCTAATAATGTATTTATTGTAGAGTTATGTAAAGGTCTAGGACAGATTATTCAGGTCTCTTAACAGGATAAATTGAATCAGATATCCTAATAAATGAGATGACAAGTGCAGCTTTGAGAAAATAATCTCTATTAAAAACAATAACTTGGTTGCAACAATTTGAATCTGCTATTCAAAATGCTTATGGAAGTGAATTCTGCTTTAGTCAAAATAAATCTTTGTAGACCTCATCCCTCAGAAAAGGCATTGTCAATGGTTATAAAACTGGGAAGACGGTAGAAACATTTCTAATAACCATGGCCTCCTTCAATAACATTGTTACTCTTCCCAAGAATGTCTTTCAACAGAATTTATCCCAAGAATAAGGTATAAAATAGTCCAAAAGGATAGAAAGAATTGCAAAGGAAATGCAGACAATGATTTCAATATTCATGAGTCCACCAAATGGAAAATACTGAACAAGACTAGTGTGCATGGAATAATGCCAAGTAGGAAACTACTGCTTTCCAGAAACTACATGGCTGCCTGTCATATTTGCTAAAGATCATCTGGATGATCCAGCAATCTATTGGAACCATGTTCAAAGAACACATATAAAAGTGGAAGTCTTTAGTATTAACAAGAAATGTGCTTGGAGAAAACAAAACACACTCCAATAAAAGAATTTCATATTGTGAAATTGGGAGTATCATGGAGCTGCCTTTCAATCACAGGACCTGGATAGTTCACAATCATCTGTAAGAGTTTAATACATCTGTAAGAGTTTAATGTGAAGACTTATTATATTCAAATATCCCAAAATGTTTCTGCACAAAGAGCATCATATATCTATCTATATGATGCTCTTTGTGCAGAAACATTTTGGGATATTTGAGTACAATAAGTAAGAAAAAAACATAATGCAGAATTTGAAGAATGCATTTGTAAAAGTGGTATCCATTCCTAATGTAATCCATTTCATTCTTTTTCCACATTGTATAACTTATTGGTTGCTGTGCATTTGTGTTCTGTACTCAGTTTTTATTCTAAAACCTGCCTCATGACAATATTGATAATTTCTAATTAGTACATTAGTTTGTCTAATTTTTATTCTCTAAAGTAGTGGAAACTTTGAATTGTTTTCAGGTAGTAGTCAAGAAATTAATACAGGAAAACAATCTGACACATGTTCCACACAAGTTTGCAGTTAAATGGGTAGGAAATTTCGTTCATTCTGATGACAATGCACAACTGATTCTGTGGACTCATTCCTTTAAATTTTGTGAGATATTCTGGACTTAATCTGGCATAATCTGGTGAAGCTGGTAAAGTGGGCTCTACACAAAATCTGTTTTTTATCAGCTTTTGTTGGGTCAACAATTTATTATTTATTTCTTTATAAAATTTATAGGCCACCCATCTTACCTCAAGGTAATTTGAGGTAAATACAGCCTTATGTAGAAAATGTGAATCGGACCTTGCCTCAGTAGTATATGACTGATTATTTATTTATTTTTTATTTTAATTTATATGCCGCCCTTCTCCGGAGACTTAAAATGTTAACAAAATTTTGTCCCCTGATGCTATTTTATCATGGATGGATGGATGGATGGATGGATGTTTAAAATTTGCCTAGGGATCTTTAAATTGTAATTATTTCATGATATTTTGTAAAGTAGGCTTTAAATCTGTTAAACAGCTAAATCTAAACAGTTAAATCTGTTAAACAGTTAAATTTGTAAATTACAAATAGTATTTAATCTTAGTTATATATGATTTGTAAATGTTCTATTTATAGTAACTCAGAAGCTGTAAATCATTTAATATTATGTTCCAGTTGGATATAAGTTATCATGAATTTCTTCATGTTCATTGTTAATATTATGGCTAATTTCTATCTATAAGCCACCTTCAAGATCTTTGTATGAACCTTTTCTTTGTTCTACTTGACCTCTTTTTCAAGATGAGAAGCCAAGAGCTAAACTGAAAACTAGGACAACCAAGAAGAACATAAAATGATTCTGGAAACTGATAATTGTCTTGATTTTTAAAATAAGTAAATGGAAGAAATTTCACAAAACTCTTCCTTTGTAGTATAGGTTTGGTTGCAAATAGCTGCCTATAAAGGGACATAACTAGCTTAAAGTTTAGAATTGGGAAGGCATTTGGCCAGTTATCTGTCAATTTCTTTTCATTTGGTTATTTTTCAAAGTAAATGTACTTTTCAAAGTTCATTTAGAACAGTATGATTTGCTTACAATTTTATTTATAAAAAATAAAAAAACAGGCATTTCTGAATTTTAAAACTGAATTAATTTTTCAACTTGGCTTTCATCATGAAAGATACCAGACAGATACCTTGTTTTTCTTGTTGGATACCAAATACATATTATTTGTTTGACATTTTTCAAGAACAGTGTGGAAGAAAGGTCAAACAGAAGTGGTGATGTAAATTTCTAGAGTTAATTGACAATTCATCAGACCTTCATGTTATTATCTAGTTGGGTAATGAAATGTCTACAAGAAAACAACTAAGCTCAGAGAGCACCAAGGATCCCATAACAGCGAGAATGAATGAAAAAAGGTATATGTGTATGAGAAAAAAGGATAAAATGTCTGTTTATGTGCATGGGTCATCTATTTTCAAGTAAGTATATTTGTGTTGTGGTTCACACCAGTATTTGATATATTCCCATCCAGTGTGAGCAGGTATCTTCTAACGTACTTTCTCAAAGTCAGTGCCTGAGGGAAAAAAACCTGTCTCTGATATAAACTCACAGTTCTGCAGAACTTCTTTGTGAATACCAGCTAGGAACTTGGGTTTCTCCTCATGGCTGAAATTATTCTACTTGATAGAATTCTGTGTATATTCGTGCTGATAGATAAATAAGTAGCTTTAATGGCTAGGAATGCCTTTTGTCATCTCCATCTAATTAATATGCCACCATTCTCTCATTTGAAGTTATCCATCCTGTTACAACCTTGCATACACTCTAATTAAAATACAAAGTAAGTGAATTGGCCTATTAAATGGTAATTGTGGTAGTCAGCTTAGAAGAATCTGAAATGAAGAAAGCGTCTCAAGGTGTCCCAGATGAATGCTAGTCTCAAAGGGAATGAAGCAGACAGGCACTAAAGGTAACATGGACAAGGCTAACATTTGAGACAACTGGAGGCATCAATAGATGAGAGGCCTGATTTGAGACCTCTAAAGGTCGCTAGTGCCGCATAACGGGGTGAGCTCCCATTACTTGTCCCAGCTTCTGCCAACCTAGCAGTTCGAAAGTACGTTAAAAATGCAAGTAGAAAAATAGGGACCACCTTTGGTGGGAAGGTAACAACGGTCCGTGGTCCACATGACCACGGAGAAGTCTTTGGACAGCACTGGCTCTTTGGCTTTGAAACGGAGATGAGCACCGTCCCTTAGAGTTGAGAACGACTAGCACATATGTATGAGGGGGAACCTTTACCTTTACCTTTTATCAGCCCTAGAACATGCAGAGATGAGTGCAAGTCAGGATGGAGGAAATCTACATGACTTCTTTCCATTTGAGCTTAAAGCATTAATATCTGAAGAAAGAATCTCTTAATGAGATGTATGAGTAGAATAAAAGTTGAATAAGTCTTCAATTGTTGCCCATTTTTTACATTATTACCTTAAATAAACGTATTTAGTTCTGGGTTTCCCTTTTGAATTTTAGGGGGAAAAACAATATTTAGAGTATTTGTTACATAAAGCTGAAGATAGGAATAGGGACAGCAATTTTAAATAAAAGTTCCTATTAGCAAGTACTGTTCTCCTGTATAAAGTTGAACTGGGGGAAATCATCTCCTTTCATCTGACGTGGTACCCCTCCCACATCTGTGAAAAACAGTTCTCTATTTAGCCTTCAAATTTTAAATATACATTCTCTAAAATGGCTTTCCTTACAGAGGCTGACTGAAGTTATTCTGATATGCATTACTGAATACTTGTTTTTATCATTTTCTGTTTAAAGCATTTTTTTCTCAATAGATTTACTTAAAAATCTGTTTACTTAAGATTAAGAAAAGAAGTTTCCACAGATTTGCATACTTTATAAATGGGTAAAATTTCAGAGAAGTACAGGTAGACCTCCACTTACATCCTACATTTAGTGACCGTTCAAAGTTACAATAGCACTAAAAAAAGTGACTTATGGCTGTTTTTCACAGTTAACAACTGTTACAGCATCCCCATGGTCACACATGATCAAATTTTAGATGCTTGGCAACTGACATGCATTTTTGACTGTTATAGTGTCCTGGGAGTCATGTGATCAACTTTTGCCACCTTCTGACAAGCAAAGTCAGTGGGGAAACCAGATTTATTTAACAAGCATGTTATTAACAACTGCAATGATTCACTTAACAACTGTGGCAAGAAAGGTTGTAAAAATGGGGCAAAATTCACTTAACTGTCTTCCTTAGCAATAGACATATCGGACTCAATTGTCATAAATTGAGGACTAGCTGGTTTCTAAGTTTCAGGGAGTAATAAAGTCATTGTTACTATTGGTTACTTGGCTGCTATTTCAACTATACTTTCAAGTAGTATCCAGAGAACAAGGAAGTGCTAGTAAGACTTTTCTCATATTGTGCAGATATAGTTGATTTGTAAAGCAAATTGGCAACATCCAGGAAGCTCCAAGTCATTGGCTGCTTCAACTTGATTTGGTTGAGCTTAGTGGCAGAAAGCAAATGCATAGTTGCAAGAATTTTAAGTACTGTTCTGTATACAAAGCTATGAAGCCCATAAGCATAATGATCAGGTCTGTAAATTGAATGTTCTTTCTGAAGACCGTAATTCATACTGGAATACCTTCAATAATGTATTGATAACTAGCCAAGCTTTCATACTAAATTACAGCAGTTTAGTGCAAGAGGTTTACAAATTATATTTATATTATGTTGTTTTGTGTTGTATTATTATATTAATTAGCATTTGATATACTGCTTTAGGAATTTTTTGTGACAATATGAATGTGTTGATAATGCAGAGATTGTTACCATGTGAGACAAGTGGGGTTGGGGATTGCTGCCATGTTAGAAACTTGTCATTAGTAAATGAAGAAAACTTTGGAAAGTTACATAAATAAGAGAAAAGGGTTTTGGCTTAACATTTTCATCGATGTGCTATTTTTAAGTACTCTTTATCATCCATCTGAAGTGCTTCACTTCAGTGTAGTTGAAGTGTGTTTTTTTCCACTACAGGGGATTGTCAGCAGTTGTATGTGTTTTTGTATATGTGTATATGTGTATACACCTGCACTTATACACACATAATTAATGGGTTTAATAGCATGCATATTGATGTCAAATAATGATATAGCATGTTCTTAAGAGCTGCTAATTCAGGTTTTTTAAAACATATCTAAGGCATTGAATGGATGAATGAATGAACTAATGCAGTAGCTTTGCTTTAAATTGCTTAGTGTGAAAAATATTGTTAAAATTATGCAGTATGTTTTAAATTGCCCAGTTGCTTTTTTTCCCCATAAAAAGCAGTTCCCATCTGGAAATCTTCCTTAAAACTGTGTCTAATTCTGTGTTGAGTAAAAATAGAGCAGATATAGATAGTCTATTGAGCAAATATGTAAATAGCACATAGACCTCTACTTTTATTTATTTTTTACTCTGTAAAGACAGTGTTTACAATCTACTTCTTGTTAAAATAAAACCATGGAAAGCTAATTGTGATATGGAGCTCTTTAATAATTAGTGGTTTACATATATAAAATTATAAGGCATTTACATTTTAAAGCAAAATCACTGGATGTTGGAAAAAGTATGAATTTGTTATATAAATAATCCTTATTTTTAAAACGTTTTCTCACAGAGCACATCTGTAATATCGGTACCAACAATGCAAGTTCAAGGTCCACCTGTCAGTTTGCCACCTTCTATATATACTGTATCAAGTCCACATGCAGAACAAATGAAAAAGCCTGGTCAAAATTTCATGTGTCTTTGGCAATCCTGTAAAAAGTGAGTGTTTCCATAATCCTTGCTAAAGATTAGTTTTATATGATATGTTTATGTGATATGTTTTTGCTGACTGCATCAGTTTGAAATGCTTTGAAGCACTGGCTGTACTTTATATACATGCTGGATTTTTCAGGGGGGGTTGGGTTGTTTTTTGATGCAGGAATCAGATCCACATCTGAAAGCATAGCAACCACCTAATGTGGGAATTCAAATATTATCTCTGCAACATACCATTTTGTAGGCAGTTGGCCAGCTTACTTTGTTTATTGTCTAAAACCAAAAATTATGTCAAGTTGGCCAATAAACTATAAACAGTGTTGAATTGTTCCTGTCCATTAGCTGAAATAACAAATCTTTATAGAGTCAATAATTTCTCCTTTTTAGTTCTCTATCACTGAAATATTTGGTAGTATTTTGCTGAAGAGCACCCATATCCCTTTACCTATCACCACCCCATAGCATCTAGATTTTCATAGTTTTTCCTTAAAAATACAGGTGAAACTCGAAAAATTAGAATATGCAAAAGTTTCAGTAATGCAACTTAAAAGGTGAAACTAATATATGAGATAAACTCATTACATGCAAAGCGAGATAGTTCAAGCCTTGATTTGTCATAAGTTTGATGATTATGGCTTACAGCTCATGAAAACCCCAAATTCACA
>JANHZT010005850.1:95904-105958 GCA_032468215.1 Stegonotus admiraltiensis | reverse complement strand
CTCTGTGGCAGCTCCTGCCCTCTGGAATGATCTACCCCCTGAACTACGTTCGATCCTGGACCTCCGGACCTTCCGTCAGGCCCTCAAAACACATCTTTTTCGACTTGCTGAGTTGGCATGACTTTGTAGTTTTAAATTAGGGTTTTAAATTATCTGTGTGGTTTTATATTCGGCCGATGCATTTAATATCTTTTAACATGTTCTTAATTTTTGTACATGTATGTGTTTATTTGGCTGTTCACTGCCCTGAGTCCTGTCGGAGAAGGGCGGTATATAAATTTATTCAAATTCAAATTCAAATTCAAATAATATATTTCTCAGCTCTGGTCCATTCATATTATAGAGGGTCACCAACCAGTGGGCTGCAGCCCCCTCCAGTGCCAGGATGATGATTCTCATCCTGGCACCCTCAGTAGGGATCTCCTGCCCATATTCTTGCATGTATGTCAATATGGGCCAGGAAGAATCCCAACGCTGGGAGTCTCCATCGAACTTCACACCAAGGGGTGGGGCCTTCCGAGTCCTTGCTTTGCTTTGTCTGGACAGTTCCCATTTGGGCAGCTGTGGCGGCTGCGGTAGCAGCCAGGGTTTCTGAAACACCCACTCTGGTATCTAGTGCCAGGGCTCGTTCCCCATCTTCCTCCTCTTGGATTTGCTGGGACTCGCTGGTAGCCGCTGTAGCATGTGCCTCACATGCCTTCAGGGTTTGGAAGGCATTCATCATGAACTGCATGGCTTGCTTCATTAAGTCAGCATGGTCGGGTTCTCCGCCTTCCATTACCTCATTCTCAAGCTCTTTCAGCTCTGGTTGCATTTCTTGCCTTGGCTACCTTGGGTGATGGTCACCCCTTTGGTTCTTCATTCCCAGTCTTCCTTCTTTCCAACTCCAGTGGACCACCTGGGTCTTGATGAGTCTCCCAGGCTCTCCACCTCCTCCGTACACTCAGAGAGGTCCAGCCCAGGCAGAGGTCTGGATGAGGCTTCCCCCCAATACCCAACTTCCTCCTGGTCGCTGCCTTGAACTGACATCGTGTGCATGGTATCCATGATAGGGTGGTGTGCCTCTCCGGGTTGACCAACTTTGCAGATTCCGCCTGATGTAAGGACCTGACCAAGCTGCTCTCTCAGGAAAGTAAGACTCTTGAATCCATTAAGTTGAATCAAAAGAACTCTTATTGAGAGAAAGTGATTGCAGGAAAGCAAGGTGGAATCTGAAAAGTCCCGTGTGAAGCACAAAGCAAATCTTTAAAAGGTAAAGGTTCCTCCACACATGCATGCTAGTTGTTTCCGGCTCTGGAGACCGTGCTCATCTCCGTTTCTAAGCCGAAGAGCCAGCACTGTCCGAAGACATCTCCATGGTCATGTGGCCGGCATGACTAAATGCCGAAGGCTCACAGAGCGCTGTTACCTTCCCACCAAAGTGGTCCCTATTTTTCTACTTGCATTTTTATATGCTTTCAAACTGCTATGTTGGCAGAAGCTGGGACAAGTAACAGGAGCTCACTCTGTTACCCGGCACTGTTACATGAACCACTGAACGGCCACCTTCTTATTGACAAGCTCAGCATCTTAGATACTGAACCACCACATCCCAATCCCCTTAACCAGTCCATTGGCAGCCAATGTGATGTTTTGAGAATGCTGAGCTGCTAGGCAGCCAACAGTTCACCCTTAGGACACAACGACCTTGAAATCAGGCTGGAACCGGCTGGAAGGGAATCTGCTCTATCTCCGAAGACAATCCGCCCTCCCTAATTCCCAAGCAGTTAAAGCAAAAGCACGCAAAAATGCCAGCAAGCCTTCTCCCCCACTTTCCAACAGAAAGGCAGGACACAACGGTGGACCTGACAACTAGTCAGTGCTACAAGCTTTTAATACTGTCATGGTGATATGGGAAGTCTTTATAAGATACTACCTAATAAAAATATATAAAATATTTCATTTCCATTTATTTATATATTTGTGTAAGGGCTGCCTTTTCCTTTATAGAAATCTTGTGCAGGTAGCTCTTGAAAATGTAAATAGAATCCTTGAATAATTTTAGTTTGCCACTTTTAAATAACTTTTGTTTTTGATGATTTATAAGTAATAACTAGATAAAAAATTGATTGCAAAAGAATACACTGTTTTCTGCAAAATTAAAATGCTTTCCATTTTCCAGGTGGTTTCAGACACCATCCCAAGTTTTCTACCATGCTGCAACTGAGCATGGAGGAAAAGATGTCTACCCTGGACAGTGTTTGTGGGAGGGCTGTGAACCTTTCCAGAGACAAAGGTTTTCCTTCATTACCCACCTACAGGTAGAAATTTCTCATTCCTTTTCTAGGGTTTTATAGACAATTTTTATATAAATAAAAAAGTGTGTTTTAGAAATTTCTGGAGTGCTAAAGAAGAGCCAGACATTTGGTATGAAATTTTATTGGGCTTCTTATTTTTAGAAATAGGAATAATAAACATCCGAGTCTCGAAAAATATCTAGAAAGAGTTTGTAATAAACTAAAAGTAGCCTACTGGTCCATGGTAATTGCTGCTTAGGAACAATGTCAAAAGGAATGAATTGAGTAATAAAAGGAAGTATTGGATTTCTCGATAGAAATCACTGTATGATTGATAGAATTGATCAATGATACAGTGTTTTGAAGGTGAAAATAAGACAGGATTATTGTAAAACACAGTATTATGTAAGAATTATGTATATATGTTTTGTATACCAGTGAAAGACTCTGGGAAGAGATTTTCATTTTGAATTTTTAGGCTAGTAGAGAGGAAAATGATACCGGTATTTACTTTCTATTGGTATCTGGTACAAATACAAATACTGTATAGAGAATCAAAGCAAGGACAAGATTTAAAAAATACTAAAAGATTATTAAATGGTTAATACTTTAACTATTAGAATAGAGTCTAATTTATTATTAATAAAAGCTTGTGCTGAAGATATGAATGCTATTAAATTTCTCTCTGAATGTAATCCCACTTACCTGAGAGTAGTCTCCTTTGACTTTAGTGAGATCTACAACTGTGTACAATTGGACAGTCAGTTCCTTTTGATATGACATTAAAATATAGTTGTATCTAAGTTTTTTAAACTGCTAATAGTGACATAACATATCAAACATTTCTAGTAAATGCAGGATTTCCAAGTATTCTGCAATTAGCTAGAAGATTGTTTTCCAAAATCATCTAACTCCTATTATTTTCATTTTTCAGTAAAATAACAAAGCTATGTGTATTATTAACCTAATGTACAAAATGACTTTTAAAAATTCACTCTCTTTGATTTATGTTGCTGATTATCCATATTGACTGGACAGTATACAGAATTTCCTGTGATGCTGTCCATTCAGGTACAGTCTCCATTCATTCATTAGGATGTGTATAATCCCTAGTGGTTATACAAGTTCACCAGTCAGATTTAATTAAGTCCAGTATGATGTAATAATGCTACTTTCTCTTTCTCAAACAGGATAAGCATTGCTCACGAGATGCTCTCCTTGCGGGATTAAAGCAAGATGAACATGGACAAGTAGGAAGTTCAAAACCTTCCACAAAGTAAGATGTGTAAACTCCCTTAATAATCAAATAGCACAGTCTTAATGCTCAGAAAGATATTTCATTATGTTCAATAAGGAAAGAATTGCAGGTCATATATTTTATGATAAATTTTGTGAAAATATGCAGGATATGATCAGTTAAGTTAAAAGTCTAATTAAAGATTCCAAAGTAGGTCTGACAGAAAATTAAAGTGCTTAATGGGTGATGAATTGCTTATCAATCTGTATATATCCATGTGGAATTGGTGGTTTACAAATGATGTGCAAACATGAATACAGACATGTATTATAATTATATGCCATCAAATTGGTGTTGATTCTTAGTAACCCCATAAATAGGCCTTCTCCACAATGATCTATCCCCAAATTGGCTCTTCAATACTTTCAGTGTTATACTTAGCAGTATTGCAATCAAGTCCATCCATCTTGCTGCTGTTTGTTTTCTTCTCTTTTCTTCCCTCTTCTCTCCCAGCACCACTCACTTCTCAATAAAGCTAGGACTTCACATTAAATATCCAAAATATGATAATTTGAGCTATGAGCATTGTTGCTCAAATAAAAAACTCTGGATTAATTTGTTCTTTAATTCATTTATTTGTTTGTCTAGTTATCTATAGTATAGGTATTCTCAAATCCCAAAATTCAAAAGTATCAATACTTTTTCTATCTCCTTTTTTCAAAATCCATGTTTTATTTCCATAGGACGTCAAAAAAAAAGACCATTATATGCACAATCTTATTTTTGTAGGTGTAGCCACAACATGGTGTCTGAGTGTCTTTCTATGACCTTTATTGCTACACTGCAGGTGCTAATATGACTCCCAGCCTCACTGTTGATAGTCAATCCTAAAAAAGTAGAAGCTATCCACCACTTCATATCTTAATTTTCAGTTCTAACACTGATAGTTATACCTGATGCCATATATTAATTTTGATTTTCTTTATATTTAATGTTCTGTTTTTCTCTGTGCTTCTTGAATTTCATTAATAGAATTTGCAGATCATTTGTATTTGCAACTGTTGAATAGTGTCATCAGCATAGTATAGTTATTAATACTTTTTCTTCCAGTTTTAAAACTTTGTTCATCTTCCAGTCGCGTTTCCTTCAGTACAGGTAGTCCTTGACTTATGACCACAATTAAGCCCAAAATTTCTGTTGTGAAGTGAGACATTTGTTAAGTGAGTTGATAAATTAGTAACCGGGTTGTTAAGTGAATCTGGCTTCCCAATGGACTTTGTTTGTCAGAAGGTTGCATAAGGTGATCACATGACCTTGGTACACAATGGTCAAAAGTATGAACCAGTTGCCAAGCATCTGAATTTTGTTCACATGATCATGGGGGTTGTTCTGTCCCCCTTCCCCACACAGGCAAACACACCAGCAGGCACGCCTGCCAAGATTTTATTATGCAAACAGACTAGAATCCCTTGCAGATAAGAGTTTTGGCAGTAAACTGCAAAATGTCTGCCAAGTCAGTTTTCACTCACAGTAAGCAAGAGAGAGCTTATCCTCAGTCCGTTCCAGGAGCAAAAAGTCATCCACGAAGCAAGAGTTAGCCAAGTTTCCATCCAAATACGTCCAAGCCAGATTTCAGGTAACGCGATGTGACTCTCAGGTTTTTTAACTTTGTCCGTCACAAAGCCTGAAGAGCAATCACACCCACTTTTATTCCTTATGGGGCGTGGCTCAGTGACTCAGCTCAATCTCTGGCCCTCCTACACCTCCTTCGTTGCTGCACACGCTTCTCCCTCTAACGCTGCCTGGGATCAAGCCAGGATTCATCATCCTCGCTCCCTATCTGTAGTTGTTTCGGTATGCTTTCCTCCTGACATATCCCAGGCTGTTCCTCTTGGCCTTCGGATGGAACCTGAAGCATTGCCAGAGAGGAGGGTCCTGGAGAGGGAGGCCTTGCCAATTCTTCCCCATCACCTTCTGAGTCCTCTGTTAGGACAGGCTCGGGAGTCGGGGTCACAACAGGGGTGTTACAAAAGTTGTAACTGAAAAATGGTCATAAATCACTTTTTTCAGTGCTGTTGTAACTTTGAACAGTCACTAAATGAACTGTTGTAAGTTGAGGACTACCTATATAGAACATACATAGATTGGTTTGCCTCTGGCAAATTAATAGACTCAGATGAGTTTTGGAGGGAGTTTTGGAGTTCTTGCTGGTCTGCTAAACATTACATCTGATGGCTTGATCATCACTTGGAAAAGGGTGGCATCTGAAGCTCCAGATCTGATTGCACCTACTGTATGTGATCTCTTACCTCTTGCGGAACCCATCACTTCCCATAGTTTAAATAGGGATTTGAAGCAAGAGAAGTCTAGGCATTGCTGGTACTCTACTGGGGACGAATTTGGCTATACATGGGTTAAAGCCAACTTTGTAGCAGTAAAAGTCACTTGAATTCACTCACAGTTGGATACTGTCTTTGTTGAAATTCCAAATAAATTTCTGAAGCAAAGTCTTGTTTGGTAATCTGGAAAATATTTGGATCTGTTGATGCCTCTGGGTCCTTAGGACTGTGAGCTCAGCTATTTGGTCTTTAAATCCATGTCCCTAAGCTGGGAATGGCATGCGAGTGGATTCTAACAGTGGTGAATTCTTGAGTGAGAAGGTTCCTTTATGTCTTAAGGAGGTTCTGGTCTGCCACCTCTTTGAGAAAGCATTGCTGGACCCGACAATACTGGATGATTTTCACACATGGTGAATTAAGCAATACTGTGGATGCTTTGTCCCAGTGTCTGGAGGCTGTGAGGGTCTGGATGGGGAACAACAGACTTCAACTGAATGTTGGCAATATGGAGTAGTTGTAGGTTTAAGGACCATCCAGTTCTGGGACTATATCATCTGAATGGGGTTACATTGCCTCAAACAGATTCAGTTCTCAATCTAGTGTCCTTCTGGATTCATGGAGCAGGTAGCAGTAATGACTAGAAGGCCCTTTGCACAACTTCATATTGTATGCCAATTGCTCCCATTCTTAGATCAAGGGGCCCTCCTCATGGTCACTCATGCCCTAGTCATATCCCAGTTGGACTATTGTAATGCACTCTACGTGGGACTGCCCTTCAAGACCACCCAGAAACGTCAAAATGGAATGATGTAGGCAGTTATGTGTGTTCCTTGTAGAATGCATGTTACACCTCTGCTCTGCAAGATGCATTGGTAATTTATTTCCAGATCCAATTCAATGTGCTAGCCTTGACCTTTAAAGCCATACATGGGACCAGGTTATTAGAGGGATCAAACTTTACCCAGTTACATCCTTCTGTCCCACCAGATCTAGTAGAGAAAGTATGCTGCAAGTTCTGTCATTTTGAACTAAGCAATGGGTCTTCTTGTCTATGGCACCCATGTTGTAGAATATCCTCCCCCTCATATTTTCCAAATGTCCTTTAAGATTTGGTTTTGCCATCAAGCCTGGGGATCCCACAGAACTAATGGATATTATAATAGTTCCATTATTGTTAACATCCATTCGCCTATTATATTTTTAGCTGCCTTTTATAGTTTTTTAATGTGAATAACAACAACAACAATACTAATAGTAATTATCATCATCATCTGCCAGACTGTCCCACCTCCTTTACATGGACAATCTGAAGCTGTATGGAAAAATACCATCTGAAACAGAATCGCTGCTCAACACTCCACATATATAGCCAAGATATTGGCAATATTGGAGTTTGGATTGGACAAATGTGCCACACTTACTATCAGACAAGGAAAAATGGTGAAAACTGAAAGAATCAAGATGCCCCAGAGTCTGCATGAAGATATTACTACAAATACCTGGGTATCCTTCAAGCACACTGAAGTCAAGAAAATTATTAGAGGTGAATACATCAAGAGAGTGAAGAAGATCTCAATGGAGTCCAAACTCAATAGAGTCCAAACTCAATGGAGGAAATACCATCAAGGCAATCAACACCTGGGCAATTCCAATCATTAGATACACAGCAGGAATAGTGGACTGGACTTAAGCAGAACTAAATGCAATGGGTAGGAAGAACAGAAAAATAATGGCAATGAATCATGCTTTTCATTCTCGCAGCGACATTGATAGGCTCTACCTACCAAGGCAAATAGGTGGGCATGGAATGTTGCAAGTACATCAGATGATTGAAGAAGAAAAAAGGGCTTCAGAAGAATATCTGAAGGACAATGGATGCACTGAAGTTAGTATGCCAGGAAGGCTAACTGACTACTAGAAAAACTAAAGTGGCCTACAAGAAAGACCAAATGAAGAACAAATTGGAAGCATGGGAAGACAAAGCACTACATGGCCAATACATTTTTAAAAATAGCAGGTAAAGCAGATAATAATAAGATCTGGCAATGGCTAAGAGCAGGAAAGTTGAAGAAAGAGTCCAAGGGACTAATTCTGGCTGCACAAGACCAAGCCTTAAAGACAAATGCATACAAAGCCAGAATTGAGAAGACGGCAACAGATAGTACATGCCACCTATGAAAAGAAGCTGAAGAAACAGTGGCCCACCTGGTAAACTGCTGCAAGAAGATCGCACAGACTGACTACAAGCAGTGGCATGATAAAGTAGCAACAATAATGCATTGAAAGATCTGCAAGAAATATTATTTGCCTGCAAACAAGAACTGGTGGGACCATAAAATAGAGAAAGTCACAGAAAATGAAGAAGTTAAATTGCTCTGGGACTTTAGAATTCAAACAGACAAGTACCTGCCACATAACACCCCAGACCTAACAACTTTCAATAAGAAAGACAAAAACAATATCCATAGTGATTGTGACAGTGCCTGGAGACAGCAGAACAGAAGAGAAAGAACTGGAGAAGATAACAAAATACAAAGACCTACAAGTAGAAATAGCACGACTGTGGCAAAAACAAGCAAAGATAGTACCAATAGTAATGGGCGCCTTGGGTGGAATGCAATCCCAAAACAGTTAGAGCACCACTTGAACACCATTGGCATTGACAAATTCGCCATCAGTTAATTGCAGAAGGTTACTTTACTCAGAAAAGCTTCCACCCCTTCGCAATATCTATTAACACCATCAAACATCCAGATCTGCCTATCCCAGGTCCTTAGTAAGTACTTAATAGGTAGACAAAAATGCCAAACCCAGTCTGAACATCTGGTTGACTGCACGATCAACAACAACAATAAGCAGCGCATGTTCAAGATTTGGAAGAAGAATCACCTGGATATGGAAATCAATGAACAAAGACTTATGGACCAGAGGCGTGTTATTTTGAAGCACAAGCTCTTCACTAATGCAGAATTAGAAGAGATTGCAAGCAGAGCAGTGCAATATCAAGGCTCAAGTATAACTGATTAAAGAGATAATTTAGAAGTGGAGCAACAAGTAGTGGAGAAAAGGAAGGAAATCAGAGAAGTGGATGAGGAACAAGAAGCAAGAGCTGGATTAGAACTTGAAGAACCAACAGCTAGAGTCGAATTAACTGAGAAGATTAAGATTCAGGTAGAAAACATGGAAAAATTTCGATTGCCAAAACTGAATCAAGGTAGTAAGAGAAGTTTGGCTAAATTATTGAAGAATGTGAATGAAGCTGTCCAGACTATTCCAACAGAAACATTACTTAAACAAACCAGATAATGTATGCAGTAGCTTATGTTACTACTGAAGAATTGGGCTTGAAAATTGGAAATAATAAAGCAGTTAAGAAGGGAAAACCAAAGTGAAAAATCTGCCTGGAGTTAAAAATAAATAAAATTTAATTAATTTGAAGTAATTTGAAGAATTTGAGGCTAGGAAACCTGAAGAATAAAAAAATCAAATTAGCTTGACAGCAAGATACAACCTGGAAAATAAAGAAATTACACTCATTGTTGAAAAAGCTGAAACAAAGAGTTGTAGCTATTTCAGAGAAAATAAAGTGATGTGATAATCGAATAATGCAGTTTCAGCAAAATTCACAATTTCAAGCAAACCAGCATTATTTCTATAACACCTTTGAAAGTGGACATGTGTTATCACAAGTGAAAAACCTAACAAAGAAAATACCCTGAAATGTTGGAAGAACTTGTAGGAAAACAGCAAGAAGCACAATGAGAAAGCAAAGTGAATTAAGCAGGATGAAAGCACTGTAAAAGTGACTCAAATGGAAGATGTTCACATAACAAAAGAAATGATACAAAAACAAGCAAAGAAGTCAAGAACTGGAGTGGCCCTGATTTAAAGGAGCTGCATGGATTCTGGTTGAAATCACTAACAAATTTACATGCAAGGTTAGCAAATCAGATAAAACAGGTTCTAGAAATACCAGAAAGTGAAAAATGGCTAACAACTGGAAGAACTTTTTTAATTCAGAAGGATGCAGCAAAGGGAAATAAACCTGAAAATTATGAGCCAATCACTTGCCTGCCAACAACATCCAAAATGCTTAAAGGCATTATTGCTAACCAAATTTCTTTCAAAACACATCTAATAATCAATACAAAATATTTCATTCCTCTCTGAAAGACATTTTAAAGTCACTAACTGTTCTTTAA
>JANHZT010005850.1:18575-30352 GCA_032468215.1 Stegonotus admiraltiensis | reverse complement strand
GGAATGAGTCTATCTCATATATTAGTTTCACCTTTTAAGTTGCATTACTGAAATAAATGAACTTTTGCACGATATTCAAATTTTTCGAGTTTCACCTGTATGTCAGCAGTTTCATCCTATTTGGGATTTGTCAGGCATGGATAGCAAGATGTTATACTTTGGGGTTCAAATCCTTTACCAGGAATTGAATACATGGATCTTTACTGTAGATGACTCTATACAGTGCTTTAATTTTAAGAGTAGGCTGGGTCCTGACACTCAATGTTGCAGAGATATAACAATTCTATCAGAATAGTATATTTAGTCTACCTTCTCTTACTGTAAGTTCTGAGAGCAGAGAAGAGATATTGCATTATGTCATGACCTGTGTATTGTAAGCCATGTACAATCTCATACATTTTGGTTTGAGAACTTAAGGTACGGGGGACAATATGTACCATTCTAGTAGAATAATAGGCAAAGGTAAAGGAGTCCCTGCGAATTTTACTCCGCTAGAATATTGGGGGCAGTGCTCCACTCAGTTTCATGGCCATTGAGTCAGTGCTGTCCAAAGACATTTCTGCAGTCATGTGGCCAGCATGATGTCAGAATGCTGTTACCCTCCCACCAAAGTGATACCTCTTTATCTACTCACATTTGCATGTTTTCAAACTGCTAGGATGGCAGGAGCTGGGACAAGGAATAATAGATACTGCTATGATAATTTCTTTGTAGGAAAGGAAGTGAACAGTAAACTTTAAGTGTTTTGGTATATTATCAGTTCAATTCAATGCTGGGTGCAAGAATTCAGATAAAGTTTAAAGGCACAAACAATACTGAAAGAGAATAGGACAACTTGCTATCAATTAGCTTTTTTCTTTTTATTGCTTCCTAGAATTCCTTTTTCTTGCCTAAAAGAAGCCTAGACCAGAAAAGGACTTCTGTTCTTCTTTCACTGAATTTTCTAGATTCAGGAGTTTTACTATTTGCTTGGGCCACCACCCAAACACATCTTAGGGTTTCTTTTCTTTTTTTTGCAGAATCAACATATCAGAGTTGTTTCCAATCATACTTTAAAAATTGTATAAATAACAGACATGTTTTATTTACACTCAATTTTATTTACATGAGTATGAGTACATATGAACAATACAAAGATGTAATGTACACCAGAGCAAAGCAAACCAAAAAATACTCTTCTCCAAACAAAAACAAAACACTAATGATCTTACTCTTAAATCATAGTTTAGGAATTCAGAAGTCTGATTTAGTGTTAACAGTGTACAATTAGTTCTGGAAAAAATACATACATACATATTTATTTATTTATTAAGTGCAGCCCTCGAGAGAATTAATAATCTACTATTTTAAAAAGTGACACCTTTTTTATTCTGCAAAAAATGTGTGCTCTTTTTTAACAGTAATATTCTATCAAGTCCTACACATTTATACTCATCAAATAAGAATTGGTGATATACGAATTTAACAGAACATCATTAAAATATTGAACAGAAGATTCCACAGATTTTTAAATGTTACAATATATATAAACGATATGTATCTAAAAAAGCAACCAGTTGAACAAGAATGGCTAATCTTTGTTCTGAGGATACAGCATTCTACTTATGATCCCCCCAAACAGACCAAACAAAACTTGTTCAAATGCCCTGTCAATGCTCTTTCAAATGGTGCTTCCTTGTTTGGTCCTAAGTACAATAATATTTTTGATGCTACTGACACCAATTTTATTATAGCGAGTCAGACTTACCAAGCTTTTGGCCCTTCTGGCTGGGAATTAAAAAATCTGTGGATCTAACACAGGGGAGAGGACATGGGGAAAGGATAGCAAAGAACACAAAGTGTCACTATCAAAGGATTCCATTCTACTTCTGGATGATACAAAAAGTATCTCAGAGGAATAAATCATGGCAGTCTGTTGCGTTATGCTGTTAGAAATGTGCTACTGTATGCAATGTAATTTTGTAAGCTTCAGGCCTGTGATCAGATAGAACTGAACAGGATAAAAGTGAGATGGAGAGAGAATATGTATTTGGGTGAAAAGCTAGGCCATTGCCTCTCCTTTCCAGAATTGGTTACAGACACATTGTTCTTGTTATTTATCTACTTCAACACTTTCATCTCACAGAGTACACAACTGCAAAAATAGAAGCATCCTATTTACTATATATATATATATATATACACACACACACACACACACACACACACTCAACATTTCCTACAACACAACTGCATAGATTTTGGTCGTTGTTGCTGCTGCTGTTGTTAAATAAAAAAGAAACAGATTCAGCGATATGCACGTATGTGAGTATCAAGGTCCAATCAGCTCTCAGTATTTAGCAACATTTATTTTTTATCTTCACATTTTGATAACTGAAGGTCTTAAACTGAGGAACAATGGACACATTCAGTTAAAAAGAAAGACATATGAAAACATTGCCCAATGCAAAATAGCATCCTCAGCAATGTTTGTTTATGAATAAGGAAAGACTGCCTGATCAAGAGGCATTTTAAAAGCTATTTAAGTTAATACAGACTATTGTAATGGCATAAAATGTATTTGGGGAAAAAATGACAGCACTAATACTAAGAAAAGAAACATGCAAAAGTGCATCTTTGATGTCATTCAGACATCAGACACACTTTTGCATGTTTCTTTGGTGTTCACATAAATAGTGCAATATCATACCTAAGGGTTATCTTTTTGCTATCCACTCTTAATACCCTCTAATATCCTAGAGACCAAGCATTATAAATCTGGTAAAAGTGATTCTTCCAGAACTGCTAGATGGAAATGACGAGGAGGAAATTTTATCTTTACAAAAATTGCTCAGTTAGGATGCAATTTTATAGCCCCTGGGAGGAGGTACAAGAAATTGGAAACTAGGCAAATCAATGTCCATTGGGCTTTTAAGGTTGGGAGAACATGTTGGAGGAGGGGTATGGAAACACTGGAACCCCTGATCCATGGCATAGAATGTATGTCAACCCTGAAGCTCATATACAGAAATGTCAGGGAAATCCTATTATTCAAAACAAACATGAGTAGGAATAGATGGAAAAATTCAAATATTTCTTCTTATTTCTGCCCTGCTGAGAGGTTTACAGCAAGATGTTGTGCTTGTTAAACACTCCAGTGTTGAAGCACTCCAAAAGCAGAAATACTGCTCTGCCACAGTGGAATAGCTTATTCCTCAGTCTCAGGAACTTCAAGATATATGGATATCCAGTATGTTGGCTGGAGAATTCTAGGAATTGAAGTCTAGACTTGTAAAAGTTCTCGAGATTGAGAACCACTGGCTAATACTTAGGAAAAACCTTTATAATTTTATAATTTAAGTTCTTTGCTGAGTAGTCAAGCCCAAAGTCCTAGTAGTTCACCATTCCTTTTCTGTGGGAAAGCCAAGAGAATGCAATGAAAAGAGCTCCATTTTTGTAGTAATCGGATTGGCATGGTTGGGATGGAATTAATTCCCTTTCTGGGTAGGGAATTTGGAAACAGTTGTCTATATACTTATAACAACCAAAAGTTCCTCCAAGAAGCATTTTTAAATGCCTTCTAATTGTAAAGCAATGAAAAAAGGTCCTGTTCAGTCTTTTATAAACACAAAGGCAGGACAAAGAAAGAGTTGGAATTCTCTCTTTTTTGAAATTTCTTATGCAAGGACGTCCATGGGGCAAGAGATGTCAAACAAGTAGTCCTCGACTTATGACCACAATTGAACCCAAAATTTATGTTGCTAAGCAAGGCAGTTAAGTGAGTTATGCCCCATTTTATGACCTTTTTGCCACAGTTGTTAAGTAAATCACTGCAGTTAAGTGAAGCATGATTGTTAAACAAATCTGGCTTCCTTCATTGATTTCTCTTGTTGGAAGTTGGCTAGGAGTTACAAATGATAATCACATGACCCCAGGACAGTGCAATTGTGATACAAACTTTTATCACCATGTGGATGCTGCAATGGTCATAAGTATGAAAAACAGTCAAAAGCCACTTTTTTCAGTGTCATTAAATGAATGATTGCAAGTCAAAGACTACCTGTACTGTACGTGCAGCTTCTTTCTTACATGTGTCACACACCTCGAAGCTCAACACAGCTTTCATCATTCTAGCAAAAACAGCAGGATCCCACTTACACCCATGTTCTATAACCGTGATGGCGAACCTATGGCACGGGTGCCACAGGTGGCACACAGAGGCATATCTGTGAGCACGTGAGCGTTGCCCTACCTCAGTCCAGCACGCATGTGCGTGCTTGCCAACTGATTTTCGGGCCTTCCGGACCCACTGGAAGTCAGGAAACGGGCTGTTTCTGGGCCTCCGGAGGGCCTCCAGGGGAGTGGGGAAGGCTGTTTTTGCCCTCCCCAGGCTCCTAGAAAGGCTCTGGAACCTGGGGAGGGCAAAACAATGGGCCTACTAGGCCCACCATGCCATCGCGTGCCAAAAACGGGGGGAGAGCAGTTGGGGGTTATGCGTGCACGCGTTGGGAGACGGGGCGTATTGAATTATGGGTGTGGGCACACACGCGCGCAATCCCCCCCATTACCCCCGCTTTTGGCACACAACGGCAAAAAGGTTAGCCATCACTGTTCTATAACATATATTATAATAAAAAAATAAAGTATAGAAAGCCAAGGATGGCTTCCAAAAAGTTTTTCCACCTCTTTATCAGCAGTGGCCATAGAAGGCATTTTTATTTAATGTGTTGAGTCTGTGTGTTTCTGCTATGCCCTTCCCACATGTGGCATCTTTGTGTGTTGTGTGGAGAGGGTGGACTGTGCATATTCCACTCCGGGCTTGTCATCAGGAGAACTGAGAATGGAGCAATGTCAATATTTTGAGCTGGGATGCCTGGAGGAAACTTCCTAGGGTTTTATTTTTCTTCATACTGTACCCTTAAGCCTGATTCAGTCCTTTTTAACTAGATCTTTCTTTTTCAGCTAAACCTTCCTATAATTAATATATATCTGCTTCATTCATGTTTCAGGTAGTAATCATCACAATGGAAAGGATAAAAGACAGATAGATTGATTATCCCATCCCCTCCCTTATTTCTTCCCAGCAATCTTTTGAGTTGGAAATAGCAATAGCACTAGACTTATATACTGCTTCACAGTGCTTTTACAGCCCTCTCTAACTGGTTTAGAGTCAGCATATTGCCCCCAAGAATCTGGATCCTCATTATGAACTTTGGAAGGATGGAAGGCTGAGTCAATCTTGAGCTGGTCAGCATTGATAATACATTCTTCTTCTTTTGGAATTGCATATTACACAACTGAAGGAATTAGCTGCCCCTAAGCTAGTTAATATTTAATTTGCACAACAGTTTGTCATCATCACACCATGATCTAGATGGGAACCCCCACTGTAATGTGTTGTGAACTATTGCTCTTTATTGCAAATGGTATGTAATTTGCCTTCCAACAAATCAGAACATTTGTAAATTCCCAAAATGTTTATGATAATCACTAGGATACTTTATGTTAAGAACTTTTGTTCCACTTTAAGAAAAAAAAACCCTGAGTTCTGAGGACTCATATGTAGTACAAACCCTGAAGCAGCTTGCTTTTTTGTATTATCCTTCAAAATGGCCTAATGCCTGGACAGGAAACCTAATTCCATTATCTTTTTGGCCCCAGCATTATCTATGCAAAATAAACCTATTGTTGACCTACTTCACAATATGACTGTGAAGAAAAGTGCTTTGTAGAAGTCATAAGCAATAAGACACTAGTATATATTCTTAAAAGCGACAAAAACCACAAAAAGAGTATCAGGACCATCACTGTTCTAGAATCTGAACCAGCTATATGTAGATGGTCTAGAAATGCCCACAATGAAAGTACAAATATCATAATAAAAAGGATTATAAGCTTCTATGTATTTGATAGCAAGCTCTGAAAAAACTCTGGATGCAACCCAGAGAATGCATCAAGATAAGTGTATAAATGCCAGCATGCCCTGTATTCTTTCTTTTCATGAACTGCAGACCCTTGAACTATGGACAACCTCTGTGCATCAGAGGTCAATAGATGGCATTCTCATTTGCATTCTTAGGCTACATAGTGCCAGTAAAATATTTACCAACCAGTAAAGATGTCTATGATTATACCAGGTGCCAATTGCAATGATGTCTTCATTGATACTATAAGAAATTTCTACTGTACTGCTAAAGAACAAAGTGTCTCCTTTTTATTAATTATATGATTTTGGCAAGACAATTGTCTGTATCTATTTTACTACGTGATACTAAAATAGAATTTATAATGGATCAGTATGTATTTTCCTTGGCAACAGCTTTTTTGTTGTTATTGTTCTTGTAACAGCAAAAGAGTGTTTGAAATTCTCCTAACCAGAAGATCACAACTTCATCAAATCAAATCAAAATATATTTACAAATGTAATCCTGGCACCAAGAAATTTTATATCTCACACACATTACCTCTGGATCTGTTTCTTTTGATTTTGGTTTATTTTAATTCAAATAATATTGTAGCGGGACAGGAAGACAAGGTGCAATTTCCTGGGAGACTACTTTGAAAATGGGTACACATGCATGCACATCTCCCACAAGGATAACTGAGCTTAAATAATTAGTCTTTGTTTACTAATACCAAAAGACTCCATAGAGTCTATATGTGACAAAATACTAGTTATCTATCTAATCATTAACCACATTACTGTACCAGTGTGATTTACTTTGATCAGGATAATGGATAATGGATTTTAGCTGAAAATCAGAAGAAATATTCCTGTGCAATGTATGAAGCAGTAGAAGATATTCTTCAGGTATTTCATTACCATTTACTGCATACAGAAGACCTATGACCAATGGGATCTGTGAAATTGTTCTGACCACTGTAATAATACTGATGCAAAAATTACAAATTAACAACTATCTCCTGTGGAAAATATGCAGTGATGATTATTTCTTGTTTGTTTGTTTAATAGAGGAAATTTCTGATGAGTAGGACATACTGGCAAAATAGGTGACTAGTGATTTTTGTGAACAGCAAGGAGATAATGCGTTCTTCTTGGTATCTCACTAACCTTCAGTGGCATGTCTTAATGCACCCAATCATAGATAACAAGAGGAATGCTCACCATGGAAAATAAAATTCCTAATGCCAAAAAGAGGGAAGCCTAGAACCAAAATGAGATATTATTTACATTTATTTACATGCAACAGTGTGCTCCAATGTGAGCACCCAGGGTGTAGTTCTTAAAGACACTGAAAAGCTGCTACCACAAATTTTGCATTGGAAGAATGGGAAAATTATCAAATGCATGAGCAATATCCTATTAATTATTCTTACTTTATTTAAAAGTAAACTATTTAGAAGTACATTCCTAGGTGTGGGATTCAAAGGGAAAGTGTGGTCTCCAATTTGGGAAAAGCTGCGCACTTCTATTATATAATGATTAGCCAATTGAGAATGGGCTTTAAATATAAGAAGAAATATGTTCATGGGGAAGGCAAGGAAGCCAACACACAATCAATCTCTAATTATGTCAGCAATTCATGGATAATTCTATCTTACAATTTAATTTGGAGGTGTGCAAAATGTTTCTAATTTGTTTCATCTTGCATTCTAAATACAGTCCTGTTTTGAGTTTAAAATAATTATTTTGCTTTTAAAATAGATGCTTCAAATATTTTGGAAACGGCTTTGAAGTTATTTCAGAATATGTAATCTTAGCCTTGTCAGGCATCTCTGAGTTTTGTTCCTGCATTCTCAATATCCTTGGTTTCTGTTGCCTTGTATTGAGAAAGGCTATCAAATAAGAAACCTGTTCTAAGTTTGAAAGCACCATCTGTGATTAAGAGTCCTGCATGATTAAGTTCTCTTCTTTAAATCTTCATTCTTATTCATAAGTAGTGCAAGTAATTTACTGCAGATCATTTTAAAATACTGGTACTCAGGTACATCCATTTGCAAACAAGTATTTATTTTTGTTGCCTTCTGACATGAATGCTGACTCATTTAGCTGTTTGCATACTGGAAAGATCTAAGACCCTTCACTCTGGTGAAATAGTATGTTCTACCTTTGTTACACTTGCACAGTACAGCTTTTAATCTTGTTTAATGAAGGATAACAAAGCATACTAACTTACCCAAATTCTCTGAATCAGTTTTGAATCATCTTGATGGGTGATTTTCAAATAGAGTGAAGATGGAAGAATAAAAATCAACATATTGGCAGATGTTGTTCCTATGACAATAAGAAACATTTTGGTGTTAATAATAAACAATTTACAAGTTTAAACCTAACAAAGGAGGAAATCTTAATTAAATATATTTAACATACTGTACCTACAACTCCAAAAATATCCTTCATGGAAGGTATAAAAATAACCAGTAGGTTAATGATCATCAAAAGGATCAATGTAACCACAATGTGTTGGCATAAATGAAATTTGGTTTTTCTAGCAAGCTCACATATAGATGAACGAACCTATGGAAGAAAAAAAAGATAAATCTGTTAGGCAAAATGTTACATGGGACAGACATCCTTTTATTAATTCTCCTTCAGTATTATATTCTGTGTTCATTTAGAGGAATTAATATATCATGTTTGTGAATATCAGCGTTTTCAATTCTATTGCTACTTGTTTCAGTTAGAGCTTTTTTATGCTATCACAACTTGTTCTAATAAAACATTAAAATTTTCCTTCAAATTAAAAATTGAATTGCTTTTTTGCCAAATTTAAAATACTTAATCTCTCATACCAAGCAGAATTTTTATGTGAAATTGTTAAATAAAAGAGAACAATGAGCACATATTTATATTATATAATATTTTCACTTTCTACTTTCTGATAAATATTTGAACTGATATCATAAGAGTGTATGATTGCCTTTGTGTTCTGATTGTTCAGGAACTCAGAGGAGGCTTGACTTGACTACCTGAGGAATTCCAGTCTGCTATAAAATACTGCAGTAAGGGTGCTGTCTAGACTTGGATGATATAAACGTATCAGATCAGCTCTTATCTTTCCTGAATCCCAGTTTGTTTCTAGTCCCAACTCAAGGGATAGTTTTACTCTATAAAACTCTCCCGTTTGTGGGACCTGAAGGAATTTTTTCTGAATGTTCCTATTTGTGCTATGGTCAGCCTCAAAGGCCTGCTTGGGCTGACTTCTTATGCTGAGATGTGACAGAAAGTTACCCAGGAACAGGCCTTTACATTGGTTGATTACCCAAATTTGGAATGCCTTCCCCAACAAAGTATGGCTAATGTTTTTATTTGCTGTAACAGTGATTTTAAACTTTTTATTGTTGCTTGGAGTTCCTGTTATTGTTTTAATATTTACTTTTTATTTCATTCTGTATTTTATAAAATTCTTTTACATGTTTTATGAATTGCTTTGATTATAAACATCTACAAGGATTTTTTAAAAATTGGAAGTGATATGGGTAGTCCTTGACATATGACTACAATTGAGCCCAAAATTTATGTTGTTAAGAGAGACATTTGTTAAGTGAGTTTTGCCCCATTTTATGACCTTTCTTGCCACAGTTGTTAAGGGAATCATTGCAGTTGTTAATAACATGGTTGTTAAGTGAATTTGGCTTCCCTATTGACTTTGCTTGTTAGGTCATAAAAATCTGATCACATGATCTGGGATAATGCAAGTCATAAATATGAACCAGTTGCCAAGCATCAGAGTTTTGATTACGTGACCATGGGGATGCTGCAACCATTTTAAGTATAAAAAATGCTCATAAGACACTTTTTTCAATGCTGTTGTAACTTTGAATGGTCACAAAATTAATCGTTTTAAGTCGATTGCTACCTGTACTTCTCAATTTTAATGTTTAAAATAAATTCATAGAAAGCTAGTTTGATCTTCTGCACTATATCAGGTTTTCTAAATCAGCCATACTGAACACAGGTAGTCCTGGAGTTATGAATATAATGGAGCCTGCCCATTCCATTCGTAAGATGAGGATTTGTGGGAATGAATCTTGTACCTTGAACAGGATCACTCCCTACTTTTGCCTATGAATTTGATAACGGCTCTTTAAGTGCACGTGAGGTATCTCGGGATGGGGAAGGCCAGGGGGGCCTAGTGATGGAACAGGCCACCTGCTTAAGACCACCCAAGGCCTCCCCAACCCACTGAAGTACCTCATGCTTCCCACAATTGCTTTACCTCCCACCCAATCTCCTGCACCAGGTCACTTACCATGCAAAGATCTAGCAAGCTGTCTCCTCTCCAGCCTCTCAGCTGTGCACACCCCTCTGTAGCTCTGTTTTGGTGTGCGTAGGCCTTGCCCAGCACTTTGCTGGCCAAAATTGAGCTACTTCAGACTAGCCAAGGCCTTCCCTGACCACAGATACCTCATTCTTCCTCCCCTGTGGTCCCCAAAATTGCTTCCTCCCTCATCCTGCCACGTCAGGTGACTTACCTTATGAAGATCTGTCTCTTCTCCAGCCAGTTTCTTTGCCTGCTTCCTCCTTTCTCATCAGCAAAGAGCTTGACGAGGCCTCCGGCAATGAAAAAGGAGGCCTGGAGGGCTGCGCCGTCCTTCTGGTCCTCGTTTTTCATCATAGGACGACTCATCAAGCCCTCCTTTCTCGTTGGCAAAGCACTTGAGGATTGCATCCCTTTAGGCTTCGGCAGCTCTTTTCAAAAAGCCTTTGCTGGTAGGAACAGAGCTTTGTAGGGATGCATCTGCTCCTCCCAAGCTCTGCTGGTGCCAGCCAACCTTTTGCAAAGGGCTGCCAAAGCCTACAGGAATGCAATCTCCCTGCGGTCTTTGGAAAGGAAACGGCAAACAGAAGGAAGGTCTGAAGGACCAAAGCCTTCCCTCAGTTTGCAAACATTCAGGTCTCAATTCACACAGAGGCCTAAAGATCACACGAGATCAGTAGCACGAGATCTCGCACTATAAATGTTGCATGATCTTTCAGTACGCTAGGCCTCTGTTTTCTGCAAACACACCTAAATGCTAAAGCAATGAAGCAGGCAAAGAAAGCGCAATCTTTGCAAGGTAAGTGTGTCTCCACAGGTGGAGTGCTTGTGAAGAATAGGCAGGGTGAATGTTGCAGAGCCTCTGCAGTCGTTCGTAAGGGCGAACAACTGTTGTAGTGCTGCAACATTTGTAATTTCAGGACTTCTTCATAAACACTAGGGGGTGCTTATTGTGTAACTTTGAACATTTGCTAACGGAACATTCGTAACTTGGGGTTTACCTGTACATGGCGCTACTTTCCTACTTTTTAATGGAATTATTTAAAAGAAGTGAAAAAGTTATCATTTCCATCTTTCCCAATATGGAATCTCTGGAATTGTTTGAAACTATGACCTCTAAGAATTCCCAGCGTATTTGTAAGTCCTGGAAAATATAGTTCCAAGATATCCAGAAGGCCAATCCAGAAGAAAGTATGGAAAGAAGGCCCACTGAACAAAAAACAAAGATTTTGGAGTTAACTGCAATGAAGTGTCTTACTGACATGGACAAATACAGTAATCATTGGATTCTTGGCCAGAACATTCAGAGGTAATTAAATTAAGGCACTTTATGAGCATCATATGAGCATGGCATGGGCCCGGGGTACTTGCAGGAGCACCTCCTACCGGCCTCCCACCGCCCAGTGCACTCACATAGGACTGCCCTCCTTTGGGTGCCGTCTGCCAGACAATGTCGGCTGATGGCGCCCAGGATGAGGGCGTTCTCTGTGGCCACACTGACCCTCTGGAACAAGTTACCCACTGGGCTCCGGACAGCCCCTGACCTCCGTTCTTTCCGCAAAGACCTGAAGACAT
>JANHZT010005849.1:592970-605059 GCA_032468215.1 Stegonotus admiraltiensis | reverse complement strand
ACGCATTGTAAGCCGCCCTGAGTCTCTGGAGAAGGGCGGCATATAAATAAAATCAAAACAAAAAACAAAAAACCGTAAGTTCACTAAATGTACGTTCTGTTGACATTACTTCTGCCTTTTTTATATTTAACATTAACCTAGATTTTTCACTCTAGTTATTTTCAGAATGACATCAATTTGAGTTTCTGTGTCTTCAGCTATCAATGGAGTTGTCACAGGGATTCCTGTTAAATTCACAGGATTTGATACAAAGCAGAGAGTAAAACTCCTCCTGTGAGTTTTCTCCTTTTATTAAAACATCAATCAGCATTGCTTTCAGCTTTCGCTGCCATTACTGGCAAGTGTTATTTAAAGCTAGTTAAGTACACCCTCTGCTTATTTGATACCTGTCTACCGTTTGAATTTTAAAGCACAATGTGAAGGAAATTTTTTTTGTCTACTAGCAGACTAAGTATTGTCTACCTGTATACTCTACATAAAAACTCCCTTTTTATGATCCTGTAATCCCTTAATTCGGAGTAGAGTCAGGGCAACTATATTTCCCTACCCAATTCTATTCTTCCTTGCTCTCAGATTCAGCTTCAGAATTTGTTTGTACCTAATACCAGAGCAGATGCATCATCTGCAACTAATCTCTTTCTTCCTCACTCTTATAGAAGTTAAGCAACTTCTCCATGAATTTCCAGGTCTTAGGGGTTGTAATTTTTTTTCATATCACAATTCAAATGAAAACAAAATTATTTACTTCTAGAGATTATAGGGGTAGAAAGGGAACATTCAAAATCAACATTTATGAATTTCAGTAGAGCTTCTTCTCCTTCTCCTTCTCCTTCTCCTTCTCCTTCTCCTTCTCCTTCTCCTTCTCCTTCTCCTTCTCCTCCTCCTCCTCCTCCTTTCGCAGATTAATGTATGATTGTAGGGATCAGTACGTGGGCTCAAATGTTATTAATCTATTGAAAACCTTGGAGACAGCTCTGGTCAACACTGGCTGACCTTTGGTCAAACATTTACTTTTACTAAATATAAACTTTCTGATGATTAACTTTATATGGATAACAGTATTGATCAGGAGAAAATCAATAAAATACAAAATTACTCATTTAAACAGATGGACTGGCCTTTGTTATTAGATACATTCTATCTTATATATTCTTCATCCTGTTACAAGAAATGTAGAAGGTCCAAGATATATTGGAGATATTAACACTGCACCTATTTTTGAGAATATTATTTCTATTTCTTAACTAAGGCTGGAATAAGAAAATACCAGATAATGGATTTCTTCTGAATAACATGGGGTCAAAGTTTATATAAAATGGAAATTTTGAATATCAATGGATTGTGGCTATTAACTTCTATTGTATTAAAGCAATTATTCATACTAATATTTTTGTTTCTTTTATGGAGGAAGAAAACATTGCAATAATTTAACCATTGTTGCCAGCCCTCAGTGGGATCATTTCTAATCTTCTATATCAACAAGAAGTTAACAGCATTGCAGAGAAGTAATTGTATTTTGTCTACAGTAAAAATATAAAATCACATATCTTCAGAATCTAGGGATCCCTTATTAATTATACACCAGAAGTGGTTTAATCTCTTTATAAAAACATTTTACATAATGTAATCTTAAATCAGTAAACAGACAGAATTTTTTTAAAAATCCCATATAATATATACATAGCAAAAGTTGTTTTGTTTTTTGGTTGATTTTAAAGAGACTGAGAATATTTTTTAAAAATATTCAGTAAAATCTTTTACTGTCAGGTAAATGTTAATGTACAGATGCAAACCCGTCTATAATAAAATCTTATTTATACTTTGAAAAAAAAATACAACTTGCTTATTCATTTGGTGGCAAATATTCCATTTAAGGCCAAATACTTTATTCATTTCAGTTTTCCTCTTTTGTAAAATTATGCAGTTGTGAGAAATTTTTCTGCACGATGTAACCTCTATTCTGCTCAATTCAGGAAATCCATAAAATCTTGGTGTGGTTAAAATTCAACTACATAGGAAAATATGGGAAAGTGATATCAAATGATCTGATATGATAAATCGAATATCAGGTGGAAAATAAACAGTGAAAATTCACAGTCTAATATAAAAATGTATTTCAATATGTATGTATACAATTTTCAGTTCAGAATTATGCAGAAGGTCAATAATACAAATAGAAAATTGTCTTCTTCCAAGTTTTATAAGGAGGGAGCTGTCCAGATCTTTTGGAGGATGCTATTTTATTTTTCTTCATTTATTTATTAAATTTATTTGCCACCCATCCCGCTTTGGGGTGACTCTGAACAGCTTACAACATTAAAACCTATGAAAACTTTCCACAGGAGGCAAGTATAATGCCAGAGAAAGCACATTCAGAGTTCCACTAAATGATTTTGCTTGTTAGAAGAGTTCCAGTGGGCCCTCACTTTGCCTGATCAGATTAGCAGAAACCATTGCAAGAAGATAATCCTTCAAATTACAAGGCTGGGTGCCATAAGGCCTTATAGGTGCAACTGGCACCTTGAATTGCACATGAAAGCAAACTGGCTACTAAGTGCAGTTTTTGGAGTATCAATCTCACATGGGAAAATTGAATTAAACCCATCTTTGCCCATACTGCTGTATGGACCAGCTGTAGGCTTTAATGGTAGCACCATGTAGAGTACTGCATTGCAGTAGTCTAGCTATGAAGTCAATAGGGTGAGAGTGACAATCTGAAAGTCTTGCAAATGTTTACTAGTCAGAGAAATAGCCACTACACCATACTATTAAAATGTCAGAAATTATAAAATAAAATGTATGAGATTTAATAGTCTATTATTAATTTATAATAGAATACATAATTATTCGGTTCAGGGCTTCCTTCAACTATTATCTTTTCTGGTCACCCATAGTATCATCTACAACTCTTTTTGAATGCCTCCCAGCCCTTCTCAGTGGTCTCCCATGTTCATCTGGAACTTCCTGCTGCACGGAGTTCCCTGAAGGATCTATTCATGCCATTTACCCTACTAATACTCTGCTTACCACCAACATCAGGAAGGAGCCCTAATTTCCTCTTGAATCTAAACTTTTGTTGTCGTTGTCCCTTGCACAATTCTGTTCCACTCCTTTTTCTCCTGTGAGCTGGTGTGTGGTAGAATTTGCAATAGAGTGTATTATAAACTCTTAGCACAACCTTTAATGTTTGATTGATTGGAAAGGACAATCAGGTATAGGATGCTCTTGGGAGGTGGCATATAATACACACACACACACACACACACACTTCTTCCTTTGACAGTTCCATTTGTAATACTCTCACAAGCCTAAGCAATATTGTCCACTTAATGATGTTTCTGCAATGTTTGCCAGCATTTCTGACTCTGAAGGGGAGGAAGAGAAATACAGATGTTGCTCTACCCACAAATAACAGGGAGAATTCAGAGATGGGGGGAGTTTCTGATGAGAAAGAAATGATGATGGGAGTTGCATTGAGTCAAGAGTGGGGAGATATAGACAGGTCAAATATAGAAGAAATGAGAAAACTCCTACCCAAAAAAAAAAAGATAGAAGAATTGGGGGAAGAGGATATGATTCCAGCTGTTCAATACAAGGAGAAAGGGAAACACATGGCATTTGTAGTCTCAGAGAAAGTGGGGAGAAAATGGGCAAGGGATTGAATAAGAATTGGGGTGCATGAGCAAGTTCAATTGTTTCCAGCTGTTACATAAACATACAACAGGTACCCTGCTATAAGGAGCAGTGGTGGCACAGTGGTTAAAATGCAGCATTGCAGACAAACTCTGCCCACAGGTTCAAAATTGACCCAGCCTTCCATCCTTCTAAGGTCAGTAAAATGCAGACCCAGATTGTTGGGGGCAACATGTTAACTGCCCAGAGAGTGCTGTAAAGTACAATGGGGCAGTAGATATAGTAAGTCTAAGTGCTACTGCTTTTGCTATAAAGCCATAGAGTTTGCTAATTCAGAAATGTCATGGGAAAAAAGCCTTGAGTTTAAATCTGGAGAGTATAAAAACCTTTTACGTCTTGTGCTAAGAATGGCCAAGTGACTGTTGTTTATGACTCCATTTTTGTCTGCCATAAAGATTCTAATTTGGCCAAGTCATATATGAGGATTTATGGCCATGTCAAGCCAGGAGTCAAGTGAAAGCTCTATCTTTCACTGCCTAGCCCAGTTCAAGAAGCCTGACATAAGTACAGCAACACCATTGCTCTACAAAGGTTTACTGAACCAAGTTACAGGACAATTTATTTCTTCAAAACTGCCAGGCCACTTCTGTAGACCAGCATGGTCCAACTGGAAGTACAGAACATTCCAGGACTATGTGGTATGTAATGTTTCATAGAAGTCTTTGCATTTTGCATTTATTTTCTTTTTGTTTAGATTTTTATCCCACCCTTTTTTTTCCATGTACAAATCAAGGCGGCAAACATACTAATACTTCCTCCTCCTCCTATTTTCTCACAACAACAACTCTGTAGTGTGAGTTGGGATTTTTAAAAGTGTGTAGTTATGTACATATATTTATGAGTGTTCTATTTACCGTAGGCATACATGTGTATATATGTTTATATACAGGTAGTCTTTGTTTAGTTTGTTTAACTTGCAGTTACGACAGCGATGAAAAAATAATTTTGCATCCAATGCCCACATTTACAAATTTTGCAACATCTTTCCCCCAGTCACATATTTGACATTACAGTCAATAAGTACAGATTGTCTTGTGCCTCACTTGTGTTTTTTCTCCCCTCTCCCAAGAGAAGGTAGATTATCTAAACAAGAGAGCTTCTTTTCTCCACAGCATGGCAGGTTTCTAAAAAGTGCTAATCACAAGTTTTTAAAAAACAGCTCTGTGATCTCAGTTAATTGATAAGAATCCTCTGACCAATTGGCATTGCTGCCTGACACTGACAAGACCCTAATCAGTTTCAAGATTTTTGTCTGCCTCCTATATTTTAATGGCTGCAACCACCAGCACTCTGTAGCTGGCACTCCTTTCAATGTGTATTTTTAACCACCTTTAACCTTTTTTGAATAATTATTATTTGCAAGCTCTTTGTCTAATCTCTGGGCCCTATAGAAGTAATGTATTACTGATTAAAATAAAATACATTGGCAAATTTCTATGTCATACAATTTGATTCCCACTGAGCAATGGGAAAATCTCATTCCCCTTAAATCCCTGCATGGTCTCAGAAGATCTGAAAACACAGCTTGATCCTTCTTTGCCCTGGTATTAATTAACTTACTTCAACTCTGTATTTATAGGTATTGCTATAATTGTTAAAAGATTCTCACATCGCATGTAATCAGTGGCAGAATACACACACACACACACACACACACACAGAGAGAGAGAGAGAGAGAGAGAGAGAGAGAGAGAGAGAGAGAGAGAGATTGCATGAGAGGTAGGAAGACAGTTTATAAGATTACAGAAACTGAAAGCACAAAATATACCTATATTTTTCAAAAATGCAGAACACTTTTTTATATAACATAAGAATTAAATGTACATTTATGAAGTTTTGTATTTCTTTGGAAGTCCTCTTCCCCTCCTAAAATTAAATTTCAAGTATGAAGATTTGATTCACATATTGTTAATTCTATTTTAACATCTTAGTTTTAAAAAGGAATATATTTGCCGTGTTTTCTGACAATAGCAAGTTGTATGCCTTTTTCCACTCCATTTTCTTTATTTCTACCAACTACAGGTATTTATCTATTTAATTTTTACATTGTAACGCTCTCAGCCATTCACGATCAAACTGTCAAATCCAGTTATTGAACACCTAAAGATAAAAGAGATCTTAGAGTATTATTTTTAAAATAGAATTTGTAAACAGATGCTTTTCAAAGGATTTCAAATAGTTTTAGGCTTATAATGTGGTATGAAAGCTGAATAAATGTAATTTTAGGATTAAAAGGATGACAAACAAAATCTAACTGAGATTCTTTTGTTTCTCTTTAAAAGAAAACAAAGCAATTGATCACGCTTGTTCTTGTCATTTTAAACTACGTTACAGCTGCAGCAAGTTATTCTAAAAATAGAGTGCTGTTGACATTTTTACTTGCTTGAAAATGTATCTTCAGTGTGAAATAGTCAAAGGTGCATCTTAAATGTCTAGTCTTCTAGTTTTGCTTTCAAAACTAGTATTGATATTTCTAAGTCTAGGAGAAAAGATTTGAAGCAGAAACGAGACACAAAATACCAAACACATAAACGTAATTTCCAATTCAGTGCTTTCACTTTCAGGTAAATGCTACTGCAGGAGCTGGGTCAGTTCCAGAAATTACTACATTAAAAATAATGGGCAAAGCTCCTGTACCCTTTTGAATTGTATCAGTGGGGGAAAATATTGGTTAAAGCCACCATTCATTGTGCTCCTGTGGTCTATCTGGGAAAAAAGAAATAGGGGGAAAAAAAAAACAGGGAAGGGAAAGAAAGGAAAATGTATGTAACAATATACTAGATTGGACTAGATGACCTATAAGGTCACTTCCAACTCTGTTAATCTGTTAATATACATACTTGTTTTATTGTAAAACAGGAAAAAATCATCTGCTCTAAACATGAATTTCCAATACTGTATTTTTTGGAGTATAAGACGCACCATTTTCCCCAAAAAAGAGGGTGAAAATCTGGGTTCGTCTTATACTCCAAATGTATAAATGTATCTGTTTTATTAATTTTGGCCCAACTATTTGCGGCTTCTCTAATATAAATACTAGATCATCTGCAAATGCTTGTAATTTATATTCTTCTTTCTTAATTCTGATACCTCTTATTTCTTCATTTTGTCTTATATTTCTATTTAATACATTCCCTCTGTCATTTCCATTGGCATCATGTGGCTGGTACCATCTTAACTACCCTGCAGTTTCACTTCAAGTCTCAGTTTCCTGGACTCCATCAGGTCCCATCAGCTTGCCCCAATAACGTGTTGATTGATCCCCTGGACACCACAGGATATTGAGCACAATCCACAATCAGTGTCCATATATCAAATGATTCTCCATTCACTTTCCACGCCACTTCCATCTCTCTGTCTCCCTGCCCCACAAATTATATCTCTTTGTCTCTCAAGTTATTCACATATCCATTTCAAACTTTAACTCCTCCACTCTTCTTCAACTTTCTCCAGCCCCCAGTTTCCTTGACTTCACAGTCTTTCAACCTCCAAAAAAAAAAAAAAACCCCTCATCATCATCTTCAATTCAACTCAAGCAGCTCTTCAAGCCTCATCATATGCCACTGCACTGCCATCTTCTTTTCATTTGGAATATATTTTATGTTTACTCTAATTTCATATATGCTACTTGATTTCCTGTCTTTTGACTCATATATATTATTCACTGCTTTAAACTCTAATATTGGTGCTCATCATTTATTGAGTAAAGTCTTTTACCCAGATGTACAGTATATATTGGTCTTAATTGTAAGTCTATTAAGGACATGGGGAAAATCATCTCTAGTTAATATTAAATTTTGATTTCTTAACCTCTTAACATTAGTGATTCATTACAAGAGCCAGTTTCTAAAACTGAATTGTATGAAGTGCACAGACTGGTTGACTGAACATGTGCTCTTTTCTAGGGACCTTTGGGCACTTTTAAACTTGTGGAATTGAAGCAGTTGAACATCAGCTGAATTATATAGCAGAGCTTATTGAGCATTAAAGGAAAAATTACTTGAGCATTGCAAAATGATTTACTAATGGATATATATTCCCACTGAGTATTTAGGGTAAGCTTTATTGCTTTCATATGTGTGAACGGCATGTAAATTATCCATTTTGGGGGGTTCTAGTGAACTGTGAATTTGTAATAGATGAATTTGCCTTATCTCAATGTGTTATTGCCTGGTTTTCTGAAAGATCTCTCTTCTGACTCATAATACTAATACCCGTGCCTAATCAAAGCATTGTTATATTACCTCCTCAAATTTGTAGTTATGTTTCTTTTTATCATATTTGATTAGTTGTAAAGGAAGCATTCATCATATGACAAATTTGTTGTCTTTACATTCTTCAACAACTCGAGTAAAAACTTTGTCTCTTTATCTATTACAGGCCTGTTAAACTGGCGGCCTGTGGGCTGGATACATCTCATGCAGGCCATGTCCACCCCACCTCCACAAAGGCAAAAAATGTCATGATACATCATATGAATTCATTGAGTTTGACACTTACGATCTATTACAAGGTGGTTCCTTTTCTCATACCATAAATAGTTATGCCATCCAAACCTTAATTCATGGCCCTCTAATTCAAGTAACCTCTTATTCTGGAGACTCAGCACCCTTTTTTAAAAAATCAGAATACTTTCTTTCTTCCCAGTGCTATAGACCTTTATTGCAGTTTAAATGTTTGAAATAACTAGGTATTCCTAATTCTCTATGCAATAGGGAAGATGATCCATTCCAATAGCTGCATTTAAGATTATTCAAATTTATCTTGTAAGGTAAGGGCAGGCCTCAAGATCTGACTAATGGCTTCATAAACAGAGATGAGTAGTGGGAACAGGAGGTAGAATGCTCAATATGAAATGTCTGCAAGCAAACAAACAAGCTCAGAGGGCATCAAAATGTAACATGCTTTGAAATAAAGATGAGAAAAAATATTCAGTAAAGGAAACAGGAAGCCAAGAACCTGCTGATTTCAGGATGGGAAAAAAGAGATTAATTGTGGACTAGTTCTGAGAGTCATAGTCATAATTCTTCTGTGATAGCCTCTTAAGTCAACCCATGTCTGGCAGGCTAGAGGAACAGAAGCCATATTGATTCAGATTACTATGGAAAGCTAAGAGATGTCTTTATTTTATTCCATTTAAGCTTTATCTCTGTCACCCAAAGGACAGCAGTCATCCTATTGAGGTGCCCTGAACCTTGAAGCAACTGTAACATTCAGAACAATAAGAGTTTGCCAGTAGGCAAATTACAACATTTTAGTCTTCACAAAAGCTGTCATCCTGGAAAGCATTAGGCTGATTAAATCTCAGCAAAGTCAATGGAATTTAAGCAATGTAACAGCCTGGGGAATTTCACCCAAAGGCATTAATGTAATCATTCCTTAATGAATACTAATAGTTCAACAAACAGTTTTAGTCACCTTTGAGCTTATGGGCTTATTCAGGGGCAGGACTTATTTACCTTCAGTATTAAGTCTTCCCAGAACAGATGATAAATATCAATTTAGCAAAATGAATACCCACTTTGGATCTAAAAATATGATACCAAAATCTTGCTGGAGCTACACAACTGGGGAACCACTCATCTTCGAACCAATTCTATGGATGAAAAGATAAAGTAGTAAACAAACAGCTGGTTTATGCAATGTACCATCTTTGCTTAAGGCCTTGTTAATTCATTCAGACACATCTATGAATTCCTTATAGTTGATTCCCAAATGCTGAGAATGAGGGAAAAGTCATTGCCCTGCCTGGGCTGCTCAACATCCTCCAGCAATTAAAAGCCAGACACCTTATCCTCACTCCACAGAAAAGAAAAGGGGCAAAAGCAAGGCAAAGGAGACCCAGGAGCCAGCCACTAAAAGAAACCAGGGTTGAGGTGGTGGTTGCAGGGCCTGGAAAATCAGTTTTATAGTTGTTAGCTAAGTAGTCTCTACTGGGAGAAAGTTACAAAGCCATCAGATTAACTTTTGCTAAGAAGTTGAACTCCAGGTGCTGGAAATAAAGGAAAGGCAAAATTGGCCTTCAATAAGGAAATCACTGTGTGTATAATTATTATAATTCCAAATAAATCCACTGTAAGATGAAGAGTTCCTCATTGAAGGAAGACCATAAATTACAATGCTAACATAATATTTTCATTGGCAGACTTCATGTTTTTTAGATTTTTTAGATTCTCATCCATTACCTGAAAAAGAGTAATTGGCCCAAAGTTACCCAACAATTCTATGCCCAGGAGAGGACTACATTGTTGACGTCTCCCTCTCCCTCCCTCCCCCCTCATGGATTTATGAAACATTTTCTTTTTATTTCCAGTAGTAAGAAAGCCAAATATTACTAACCATCAAGTTATATTTGATGTTATTCACCTCTTAAGAACTAAACTTATCCCAGTGACTTTTATCAAGGAAACAAAGCAGCTCAGCAGCTTCAGTCTAGAAGACAATTTAATTTGGGAAGGGGTTTCATGTTATTTTGTATATAAAATTCCTTCTTGATTATTTCCCTCAGTTAAGTTTATCACTCCCTAAGAGACAAAAATGAATAAAGAGGAGAATTTGTTAATTCCCACTGCCCTCACTGGTACTTCAGAACAATAGAACTCAAAGTTTTGTCTGAATAATGGTGACTAAGATTTAGGAATAAGTGATAATTTCATTTTGGTTTGTTATGCAAATAAATTTTCCATGTTTGGAAAGGAAGAACTTGAACTTATGAAAAGAAAAACATAGAATAAAAGAATTGACAGTTTCACCCCTCCTGAATTTGAGCACTTAAATCTGGATTGCTTAACGCATTGTAAGCCGCCCTGAGTCTCCAGAGAATGGTGGCATATAAATCAAAGCAAAAAAAAAAATCCTTATAATATTCAGCTGTGCTAAAATGCTGAATTAAGCTTGTCATTAGGTAATTCAGAATTCCAAAATTTAGGCTCAAACTTACATGGGGAAAATTCAGAAGGATCTCTTAAGTCAGTCTTTCTTTGGATGGGCTAAAAGCATCTCATTTATACATTATTTTCTCTCAGCATGCTTATTTGAGGAGGGAGAACCTTGTATAGCAAGATTTCTGGAGTCTCTATAGATGCTTCATTGATCAAAAGACAAAGTCTAAGTATGATGTATTAATAATATGAAGAAAACATGCATTATTCAGTAAGTTGCCCAACATGCAAATATGTAGAGGGAAAATTAAACAAATTTTTATTAATCTTTTCCTTGACGTTATGAGGGTATGTGGGTTTATATGCGGTCTATAAAATAGCTCATTTTGTACTGCCTTTTGCTTTGATTCCGAATGTACTTTATTTAATGTGTGCTAATGCTTCTTATTTTCTGAATTTCATCTTTGTTACTGACAGTACAGCTTGCAGTAGCTGTGACTGAGCTTTGCCTTGCCCTAAAACAAAACATGGTTTGCTTGGTTTGCTTTAGTATATTTTGCAACCTCAACAAGCATTTTTCTAAATGACAACTGAAAAATTATAGCTTCCATGTATAAAAACAAGCCAATATAATTTTGATTTATGATGCTCATGGTTAAAATTTTAGAATCATAATTTTTGTAGTGTTTTTGTAATAAAGAATGATGCAGACCAAATTATATACTTATTTCATTTGAAGAAATATCACATTAAAATCACGGGTACTTGAAATAATCTTTTTTGACTGGGTCATCCCTCTTGAGATGTTGTTTTGAAGTTATTTAGGGCAGTAAGATTTAAAGTCAAATCCTATGGCTACTAATCCAGGAATAATTCTGATTGACTTCAGTGAGACTTAAAAGCAAGTACATTTAAGACTGCAATCTTACTTCCAGTCATTGACAAAATGCCTTTTTTTCTTTCCTATATATATATGAAATGCTAGGCTAACATCTGTACAAAATAAAAATGATTTGGTTTTTGAATTAAATAGTATAGAAACATCAACTCCAAATATTGGAGTACACAAGAAAAAGCCAGAACAAGAAAAGAACAAGAAAATCGATTATATATGTTTAGAAGAAAAATGTGTTAAACAACATTGAATGTTCTGATTATCTTGACTCTATTCAGATGGAAGAAAGGAAGCTACCTTATTACGGTATCCAAATTTTGTCTTTCAGCAGCTTTTTAGGTAGACATAGAATAGAAGTCTTTATTGGCCAAGTGTGATTGGACACACAAGGAATTTGTCTTTGCTGAATTTCATCTCCCAAAGATTATATGTGACAAAAAAATAGCTATTAAAGTGAGCAAACTTTTTTTAATATCACTGTAACATAGTGCTGCAAAGGAATAATCAGGGGTGAAATGCTCCCGGTTCGGACCAGCTCGGCCAAGTAGGTAGCGATGGCGGCGGGCAGTTCGGAGAACCGGTAGCAAAAATCCCTGCCCCCGCCCCACATGCCCAGCTGA
>JANHZT010005849.1:572949-584434 GCA_032468215.1 Stegonotus admiraltiensis | reverse complement strand
CAGAAGCCATCAACATCAGTAATCTTAAAGGAAGCATTCTTGGGTCAAATCAATTTTAACTACTTTGTGAGTTGAAGGCAAGCTTTCCATCTTTCTGGATAAATAGATGCTTTGATTTTTTCTTTTTTTCAGATACCATTGGGAACCATCTGAAATTTTGTTCACATGTTGATGACTTACGACTTATTGAACTGTAGCAGGCATGTGGCAAGGAGGTAATCTAACATAACAGGTAAAGGTGATCAATCACTGCAGTCTGACATGAAAAAATTGAAAAATGTAGGGACCAGTACATTGTCAGAAATGTAACTTCAGTTTGTTGCTGTCTGAAATGATTCTATGAAGTTCACTGATGTATGGTGTTCATCATGATATTATTTGCAGGTTGCAATTCTTCATTGAGTTATGGCTGTTTATTCTTCATTGTCCATACCTGCATTTGATATCTATACGTCTGCAACATTATCGCAGACATCTAGAACTATCAAATACAGTGTATTGAGAAAGAACCCTCGCTACGCTTAAGAATTCATCCTGTAAGAATTGCAGCCATGCAACACTATGTGGAAGAACTTAACATTTCTTGTCTGCTTTTAGGATTTCTTTCTTTTGCTATGCAACAGAAGTTCCAACTTTTTACTACTATATGCCAAGTATTTTCTTTTTTTAAAAAAACTTAGCTCTTTGTTTTAAATAGAAATTGAACTCTGTGCACTATAGACTATAATCAAGAGCATTGGTCTGCAAGACCAGCTTGAGTGTTTTAGTTGTAATTTACAGGTCATTGACTTCTTCATTACGGGCAGCCCTTGGGAAAAGTAGTTGTTAAGGCACCTATGGCAGCTAAGCTGCATTGAGTGAGCACTGCAGCAGCTTGCTTGAGACTGCAGGATTTGAATATGCATTTAATAAGCATTAGCATCTAGCCTGAGCTTAGCAAACAAAATTAGTTCTTACTGGGAAGCAAAACAATAGATAGGACAAATGAAGGCAACAAATTACCCTTTATTTCAAAGAAGGATATTTTGCAACATTAAACTTTATTGCCATGGAAGACCTATAGCAGTATTTTTAATGGCAGGAACAGTTTTCAAAATGACGAATCTGTGAGATTGGATAGTCATTCTTTTGTTTAAACTCTCTGAGGATAAAATTGGCTTCCTAAATCACTTTGTGAGCAATAATAGGACTGGCAAACATTTCCTTTGAACAAACTGCAGCTTCTCATTGATTTTCTCTCACTCACTCATGTACAGTATCTGTACTGGCATCCAAGGATGGAAAATTTACACACATGCAGCAAATCACATCTTTGCATTAGGCATCCTGACATAGATATATATAATCAAGAGCCAGATACCATTATGTCATCACATGTGGGATCATTTTGGTGTAATCACAGTTAGCTGTGTTTAATATTCATTTTTCTACTAAGATTACATACAAATAGTATAAGAATTTTAAATGGCTTCAGAGAAGCAATGAGATAATGTATGTAGCTGTGCATATATGCTTTGCCCTTTAAATCTTCATAAAATGAAAAAATCTGTTAGATTGGGGAGGACTGTGCTAAGAAGTACATTGTGCAGCAAGTCAATATTGTCAATTAATCCTTGCCCACTTTTTTAAACTAAAAAAATCCATCACATCCATTCTAAGATTTCAAGGTTTTCTAGAACTTAGAATGTTTCTTTGAACATTCTGGAATGTTGGTTGTCTACAGGTAGTCCTTGACTTACAAACAGTCACTTAACAACTATTTAAAGTTATGAGAGTACTTATGCCCCATTCTTAAAATTATTACTGTCGCACAACTTCTGAGGTTACAACAGTGGTGGGTTGCCCCCGGTTCGCACCGGTTCTATAGAACCAGTAGTAAAACCAGCGGGAGGCTCTGCCCACTGACTCTGATGTCATCAAAATGCTTCTGCGCATGCACACGGCCCCACTGCGAACCCATAGTAAAGGTAAGTAGAACCCACCCCTGGGTTACAAGATTGCATTTCAGATACCTGGCAACCTGTTCATAGTTATGGCTGATTGCCAAACATTCTGCAATCATGTAATTGCCATTTGCAATTTTTTTCTGCTGGGCTTCCTCAGAAATTCATTGCAGAAGCTAGTAGGAAAGATTGCATTTGCAGAAGGATTTCCCTTCTTCTCTGTTCAGGAAGGGCCAGGATTGCAGTTGTTGAGCAAGCATCCCATGAGTGCCTCACTTAATGACCATAATTCTGGGGCCCAATTGTGGTCATACATCGAGGACTACCCATATATGGGACTCAGAATGATCCACCTCTAATTTAGAAGATAAGCTAATTGATTCAATTAATAAAAATATCAGATGAGCATTAGGAAGTATAACCTGATGAGTTTAAAACTTTATAATGAACAAGTCACCAAAGTTTTTGTAAAAGATAACTGCCAACAGATAAGCATACACCTTGATAAGAATCTTGTTTCTCAGATCTGTAAGTAAAAATGGCAAGCTATTCAATTACCTTCAATTACCAAGCTATTCAATACCTCACAATAAGTATAAAGAAGCCATGCAGAATAGTGGCTTGCAAGGAAGAAAGCTTAAAAGGGAAAAAAAAATCATACCTTCAAGGACCTAGGATGCTTAAACCCCAAACAAAACTTGTAAGTAAACCATTGTTATCAGGGAAGCTTCACTCCTAAGCAGTACACACTAGAACTGTTCAAAAAGTCTTCACTTCTTACTCAGTGCCTACATGGTTTCTCCTTAATATTCTTTCTTGGAACACAGGCAATAATCGGTCACATCGAATTCACATTAACCACGATTATAGCTGTATTTTACTATGCTGATATAAGTAAAAAAATAAAGGATGTTAAAAAGTCAAAGAAGAAATGTAACCATATTATCAAATGCCAACTTCTTGATGTGCCTCAGTGACACTTGGAAGAAGCACTGAGAATTCAAAAACAGGGACATGGACCTTTAAACATGGCTATATTTTCTGCATGAAATGCCTAAAACAACATTTAGCTGCATTAGCTAACATTCCTTCTTTGTTTGGCTTCAGAAAGCAAATGTAATTGGTCACTGGTTGTGCTTACCCTGCTTCAAATGCACAAGGGCTGCATTTTCAGTATAAGATAGAAAAATAATCACTAGGATGGGGAGGTAACAACTTTGGGCATAGAGTCTTTTGGCATTTGTTTTTAATATGCTGAAGTGGCTTTTGCTCATTTTGCTATATGAATTTTCTTCTGCAACTGCGAAGTGATCTATCCTAGTCCTATTTCTCAATATATTCCCACAGTGAACTGTATTTTTGCAAAGAAAAAATAATCAGAATTGTATTACCATAGTAACAAAAAAGCATCACTCTCACCAAAATTGGTTTTGTTCTTTGTTGTAATTCTGTGTGAAAATGCATCCCTCACGTTCTAGCAGCCCAGAACAAGCAACTTTATCATTGGCTGCAGGAGATCAAGAAAGTAAGAATGGTAATCCTCAAATTAGGATCCTGCAGCATGGGCAATGATGGCATGCCCCACTATGCCCATATAACATTTCTACTTTATCAGCTGCACTGGTTGCCAGTTTGCTTCTGGGCGCAATTCAAGATTCTGGTCACTGTCTATAAAGTCCTACATGGCATAGGGACAAGTTATTTGAGGGACTGCCTGTTTCCCATAGTATCTATTCACCTGGTTCAAATTGGCAAGGTGAGCAAGAATTAGATTTTTTTCTTCCTAGTACAGTAGAATCTCTGGTCACAAACACTTCTGACCACAACCAAATTGGATTCTGTCCAAAAAATTCACAATTTTTTTCCCGCAGCCAATTTCCCCTTTCACGCCATTTTTTTATAAGTGCCAAATTTGTAAGTGCCAAAATTAGGTTCAGGTCATGACCAACTCGGTTTGCAATCTAAGTTATAGAACGAATTATGGTCATGACCAGAGGTTCTACTGTTTTTCCAGAGGGTGCAAGATCCTCTTTTTTGGATCAACTGAATATTGATCCATTGGTTGTGACAAGAATTGACTGACAGAGTTGTCACTTCAGACTGATGTTGTGGATTAAAAGAAAGTGACTGGACCAAAGTCATCCAGCCAGCTTTTATGATTTTGTCTCTTGATTTCTAGCCTGGAGCCTTAATCACTACACCAAACTGGTCCTTTTGTGCAGGAATGAGTATAAAGTGCAAATGGGTTACAGATATTCCTTGATTTATGATAAAGTTATGACAAGCACAGAGAAAGTGACCCATGCTCAAAGTTACAACACCATGCCACCCCTACAGGGGTGGGATTCAAGTAATTCAACAACCGGTTCTCTGCCCTAATGATGTCTTCCAACAACCAGTTTTCCAAACTGCTCAGAAAGTTAACAACTGGTTCTCCCGAAGTGGTGCGAACTGGCTGAATCCCACCACTGCACCTCTGTGATCATGTAATTGCCATTTGGGTACTTGGCAACTGACATTTATGATAGTTCAGCATCAGATAATCTTAGCTGGCACAATCATTTGGAGAAGCTTGGTTCACTTAACAACTCCATTGATTCATTTCATGATCGTATAATCACTTGATAACTCACTTATTGACATCATTGCTTAGCTACTGAAATTACTGTATAATACCAATTGCAGTCATAGGTCGAGGACTACCTGCATTTTTTACTACTGTAAATAAATATCATGGCATAGGCAGGAACTCATATTATGGTGAACTCATATTATGGGATTTTATATCCTATATCTTTGCCTCATTTCTTTCACAGCATCCTTAACTTTGCCTTGAAGACCAAATTGCTTAGGGAAATGAGCTCTTAAAGGCTTTGTGTATAGGGGTTGCTTCCTGACAATGACACTTGCATATGACTAAGGTAAGTAGGTTAAGTCTACAGCCACTACTTGATATGCAATGCATAATGGCATACTAAAGGGAACATCTAATTGAGCCTTTTGAACCAGTTTCATGCGTTGGCAAGTTCATTCAAGCAATATTTCCTTGATTCTTTCATACCTCTGTCCTATTTTATCTGTTCTGTTTCCTAAGAACAGACAGTTTTGTTGTAGATATTTTTTTAAAAAAATCTATGATCCAATCCCCCATTTTAATCCTGTCCCTTTGTAGTTATCCATTTTCATCAGTATGTTCCCTGTGAGCAGAACAAGTGCTGAATATGCAACAGACATTTCCTTTAGAGTGATTCAGACTACAGATTTCTTCTCCTTAATGAACAATTTTCTACAGTTTTCAGTGCCACATGTACCAAATAATGAAAAATGTGACCTTTCTAAACAGCAAAGCTACTTAACAATTCTCTAAATAACCCCCTTAAGTCTTATTAGCACATTTACTTTACATCCTGTAATAAAAAAAGGTATGTTGTTTGGGGTCCTTGTTTCTGCGGTTTATTTTTACCTCTATGCCTCCCATGGGATAGTTGGAGTTTAAGAGCAAAAGCATTTGGTTCTTACATTCTAGCTCCAAATTCAGGTAACTTAATTTAAATTTAAAGTACAGCATTAAAATGGCAGTATAGAATTAGCGTATCATTTATATTTTTAACTTAAAACTGGTAATTAATTTCAGCGTGAACAAAGAAGCACAAACATAATTTAAGTCCCCATTAATTTCAGTGGAATACATTCTGCAATATAACACTGACCACAATTGTGCTTAATGCATTATATTTAACTGGTATGCGAAATCATAATCACATTCTATACAGTTGTACTATGTCTAAATACATGTCTGAGCCTGCTTCCTTTGTTTCTTTTTCCATTTTCTCACTGGTGATACTCTCACCAGAATTCCATTTTTTAAAACCATAAAGTGATATAAAATTATTTTAATAAAGCATGTCTAGTAGGAATGCAAAACTGAGAGAACATAAAAAAACGTAAGAGTTTTCCCCCCCTTGCATTGGCTCCAGTGATCATGGATTATACAAATTTCCCTTCATATTTCTAATGTTTCCACTAAAATCCAGATGGATTTCCAAAATCAAAATTTTAATGGACTGCAATTAGCCTCTTAATTGAAAGTTCAATATTTGTAATGCATTTGTTTCTACTATGAAGCCTAAGCTATTGTGGGATTCTGGAGTCTGCTCTTTCTGCCATTACTTCTAGGACTTGTATTGGCATTTATCTCTTTCTGAATTACACAGTTCTTGTGTCTAATCTAGGCTTAAGGTTTGTTGATCTGTTTAACTTGATCTATGTCAAAAGCTGTGAGACTGGAAAAAGCCTCTGTGCAATATCTTTCTTTTTTACCATCCACAGTCAATCAAAAACTGAATTCAGCCCAGATCAATTTGGTCAACCATCTATAAGGAATTCTTTAAACTTGCACTGACCTAAAAGATCCTTCAGGACTATAGGGATGCACTGGCAGACATGGCAAAGGCATAATATTATTGTTGGCTGGTTTTTCAGTTCTCTCACCAAGATTGTTTTATCAATTCCATGTATTTTTTTTTCCTGGTCCTTGACCTCACAATTCAGAAACAATTAATCTACATGCATGTTGCTCTCAATATTAATTTGTGTATGATTCTTGATAGCTGCCCATATCACCATCCTACACAACTCTCAAGGAAAGTAAGAAAAGAATTATCCCAGAAGATAAATGGGGTGATTTTCCCACACTTGTTTCTGTGAAAATAAGCTATTAATCTTCTATCTAATTAACTGATCATAAGGATGTTATTCACAGATGGACTATCAATAAATAATCATGATGATAACTATTGCTCTTTAAAACAATTAAATACGTATATTTCACATACACAGCCAAAATTAGAATGAGTAATATAAATGTGCTCAGACTGATAAAAATCTTTATTGCTATATATTGTGTGCATGTATTAGTTAACTGAATCAAAATAGTTAGAATATTAAAGTGTTGGGAAGATCCTTAGTTATTATTCTACAATAGTGATGTTGCTGGTATCATTATAATCTCATAGTTTATCATTGATCAAATTACACAGGAGACTAATTTAATCTTGTATTTATTATTATCTGCTGCCAGTCACACACATACTCCTGACAGGAACTGAAGTATTATTTGGACATAATATTATTCAATTCATGATAATTATATTTCAGAGTTAGGCATGGATGTCTAGTTTCATTTAATTCTGACATTACATGTAAATTAAAACTAGGTACTTTGTGCTCTAGATATCAGAAGAACCAAGCTTGAATTACCAGCCCATACTTTTTTTTTCTTTTTACAAGCCTGTAATCCCTTGTTTCAGGTGGAGTCATAGCAACTGAATGGAGTTGAATATATACTGGCCAGATGCCCTTCCTGATGACTATGTGGAGCTCCCAGTAGATATCTTCTCTTTGTGCCCTGACAGAGAAACATTTGTCGCAGCCACTCAACCTTCTGAGTAGGAGGCAAGTGTCTTCACCTCTAGATCACCATGCTGCTATTACCAGCCCATTCTTAATTTTCACTGAATTGAATTTAGGTAAAGGTAAAGATTTTCCCTATCCATACAACTCTAGGTAGGGGTGATCATCTCTGTTCCTTAGCCAAGGGAACCAGCCTTGTCCAAAGACATTTTTGTAGTCATGTGGCCAGCATGACTATATGCCAAGGCTAAAGGAACACTGTTACCTTCTCACCAAAGTGGTACCTATTTATCTACTTGCATTTACATGCTTTTGACCTGCTAGGTAAGCAGAAGCTGGGGGAAGTAACGGGAGCTCACCCCATCATAGGGCACTTGCGTCTCAATCCTGGGCTGTCAGCTTTCCAGTTGACAAGCTCAGCATCTTTAACCACTGAGTCATCATGGCCCCTTAAACAACAGAAATACAAATGAATTTCTTACTAAATGCCTTTTTATTTTAAAATAAAGATACACAGGAAAAAAACTTTTTGCAGTGCCCAAAGTCAATGTAAATTAAATTAAGTTGAACCTAAACTTGAACTTACCTCAGGTTGAAAATAAATATTCAGTTTATCCAGTATATAGATCTAGCTATCAAAGAAAGTATATCAAGCCATTCGGAGAAACGGAACTCAAATCCATTTAATATATTTACGTATTCTTATAACCCCAGAGATGGAGAATATATGAACAGGCAATCTTCTAGTTCTATTTTATTAGGTAATCATGTATGTATGTTTATGAGATTTAGAGGCTGCCTGATTCTAAACTTACTCCGGTTAGGTTTCATAAAAATAAGAATAATTAAACCATAAGGAAGTCCCTCTACCAACAAGTATAATAAATATAATAACAGGGCTCCACAAACACTTTACCATAAGGCCTGGGAGAATAGCCACATTTTTAAAGACTTCCCGACATCATCAGGGAGGGAACAATGTAGATCTCTGGGGATATATTATTCCAGAGGGCAGGCACTGCAACAGAGAAGTCTGTTTTCTGATCCTAATACATGGCATTGTTTGACTGAATGAACATGAAGTATACCAATGTTGCCAAATCTTACTGAGAAGGAAGAATTGATGGGACACAGGTGGTCCCACAGATAACCTGACCCTATGCCATGAAGGATGATAATTTGCACCTTAAATTGCAACTGGAAGCCCACTGGCAACCAGTGCAGCCTGAACAACAGATGTGACCCATGCATATACCAATGTACAGTATGTCAAACACTGCTTGCATCATTGCATTCTAGATCAGATGAGGTTTCCAAGTGTTCTTCAACAGTAGTCCCATGTAAAGCACATGGCAATAGTTCAATCATGAAAATCTAAGTATGAAAGAGCCTTCAGTTCTTAGAAACAGGTTCAACTGCAGCAGAAAATATAATTGGCTAAAGCTCTCTTGGTCATAGCTTTTTCCTGGCCTTCGAATGGGAGCAGTGAGTCCAAGATGACCCCCAGACTAGTATGGACTAGTCTTGAGTAGGAAGTGCACTTCTAGATTCCAGAATGCTACAATAAGATTTTCAATAGAAGTGCTAATTTTCATTGTGTAATGTTTTGTGCTTGACATTTGAAGTGGTGGGAAAGTTAGAGAAAGAAGAAATGCATGAAGTTCCTTGCAGTACAATATATTCATTCTGCCCCTTAAGCCATTGCATTGCATTACAGAGATATCATTGTTTTAATAACTGGTGGGGAGCAGAGTGAAACATCAAAAGTATAGCCTCAGATTGAAAAAAGGACCTGCCCACCCTCTTATGTATGTTTATAATCTGGAAGATGAAGATTCTATTCTCCTCACACAAAGAACACCAGAAAAATCAAATGATGAATCCATAATAAATATTTAAATTGAAAGAAAATACTCTGTCAATAATACCATTTAGCACATTCAAGGCTTATTTTCCTCTTGTAATAAAACAATAAACAATTACAGTCACCTTTTCCCCCACTCCCTATCTCTTTCTTTTGGTTGTACACTAAGCAGGAAGCAATTTAAAATAAAGCACTGAGTAACAAGGACGGGATCAAAATTGCATGAAATCTTTATAAAACATAATAAGAGAGACTGGTTCAAATGTTTTTATAGTAATAATGTAATAATTAAATTCTATTCTAATTCCACATAAAGAACATTTCCTAGATAATCTTAGAGGAAATGTCAGTGTCCTTATCAATTTATCTGTATTCCACATTCTTGTTTACCACATACTTTATCTCACCCTTTTTCTGTGACTCAACACCTGGAATTCCTGTTGGATAAGTCATCTCCATCTACCAAAAATTTCTTGAAGAGGAGCCACCAATTTCTAAATAATACAAATTCTTGCCTGATTGGTTCTTTCCCTTCCTCTCAACATCCAATTTGCTAGTTAAATGCTTTTGGTATTTGCTTATGATAAGAGTTAACAGTAACAGAATTGGAAGGGACCTCTAATCCAACCCCCTGCTCACGCAGGAGACCTCTCCTAGGGATTCGAACTGCTGAACTGCCGACCTTTCTAATCGACAAGCTCAGTATCTTAGCCACTGAGCCACCTAGTCAGGCATATCACTAAATAAACACCAAGCTGCAGTTATTTATTTATTTATTTATTTATTTATTTATTTATTTATTTATTTATGTATTTATTTATTTAGATTTTTATACTGCCGAAGGACTCAGGGCAGTGAACAGCCAACAAGTAAAAAATATACCATATAAAATTTAAAACAATTTTAAAAAATATTAAACAATTCTTGGCCCTTAATTTAAGATACCCCAAATAATATCAGTTCCCAGTTTGAAATAATTAAAATAAGTAAAAAGGGAGTTAAGCCAGCCCAGCTTGATGGAATAAAAGAGTTTTGAGAGTTCTTGCTGTTTCATTGAATGGTAATATATATTCGTTCTGATCAGGATCTCCATTTCAAGGCCACTGACCCAGTGCTTTCCAAAGACATTTCCATGGCCACATGGCCAGCATGACATTAGGACGTGTTTTTCCTTCCCACCAAAGTGCTACCTATGTATTTATTTAATTTATTAAACAAATAATAATAAATAAATAATGAAAATGTTAATAAAATGCTATAATTATAATCTTCTCATCGTTCCCACCACACATCTCCTTCCACTTATGACTGTATAACTGTAACTTCATTGCTTGTATCCTTATAATTTATACTGATATTGTTTCCTGATTGATTATTTGTACCCTATGACTGTCATTAAGTGTTGTACCTTATGATTCTTGATGAATGTATATTTTCTTTTATGTACACTGAGAGCACATGCACCAAAGACAAATTCCTTATGTGTCCAATCACACTTGGCCAATAAAAAAAATTCTATTCTATTCTAATTACACTTCTTGAAACTGGATCTTCTCTTTGAACATGAGAATTCTAAACAGATATGTACTTCCAGAATTAGAAGCTTTTTAATATATTTTCTAATTTTCAGCTCTAGGCTGAAATATTAGACCTGCTTAAATTTACAGAGATAGGGCAAAAACATATTTCCCTGTTCCTATTTTCATTGTCTTTTAAACTTAGTTTCTATCTTTACCTTTCTACATTAACCTTTTGGTTGTAAATGTAGAAATTATTATTATTATTTTTTAATCTGGAAAAACAAACAACAGTTGACCCTAATCAAACTGATAGCTCCCAGCCACACTACTATTGCTCTGAATATTCTTGTGGGGTAGATGAAAAATATTATTGTTCCTAGGAGCCACACAAAGGTGTTTCCTTTATTTGAAACTTTATGTCTATGCTGTTCTAATCCTAGCCAGTTGAGGCATCATTCCTGGACATTGATTCGTTCCTTGTCAAAATGATGGCTGTGAGAAAACTGAAAACCACTCTATGAAGAAAACTAAATAATTGAACTCCTATTATTTCTTCTTGCTAATGAAGAATGAACAAGTACAATCCTTGTTAACTGGGTCAGGTCCATGACGGCCATGGACCTGACCCAGTTAATTCACGGCCCTACCCACACCGGAGGTCACACTCTTGATCTGGTTTTCATCTCTGGCCAGTGGTTGAGTGATCTAGAACTAAGGGACATAGTCACAGAGCCCTTGTCATGGTC
>JANHZT010005849.1:502574-518657 GCA_032468215.1 Stegonotus admiraltiensis | reverse complement strand
TAGTTTACATTAATAAATATTATAGATCCATTGAATATGATCTACTTGTATTATTGGGCTGGATCCTAAATCAATTTCAACACTGGATTTGTCAAAAGGTAGCTGTGCTCTTTTCTGTTTAGCGGAGAAAGTCTTGCACTGAACTCATTGCTACACATGCAAATCCAAAAAGCCTATTTGGAAGTAGAAAACTTTGCATCAGCCTTCTTCTTTCAGGCATGTTTTGTTGTATGTTAATCTCTGCCAGCATAGAACATGACAGCCATGGGTTATGTATGGTGTATGAGTATAAAGCCAGTTAGCATAGCACAGCAGGTTTCTATGCTACATGAATAATAATTCTTTTAACATTCTCAGTGGAAGTTGGGTGTTTCATTTTGTTTTCATTTGTCAGTGTAATGTTTCATTAAATCCGAATTGCCTTGATGATGGCATAATACAGGCATTATATTCTTGCTCGTATACACACACCTGCTATATTTGGCATTAGAGGACCAGACATCATCTAGCAATCTATCCTACAGCAAACATCTAGACTTTACTCGCTAGATTTTCTAGCAAAGATAAAACTGTATATATGTTGACAAACATCTGCTCTTTTCCCCAATGTTGTCAGTAAATTGAGAGGATTTTGCCAGTACAGTGGCACTGCTAGTATCATATTTTGCTAGATATCACAAGGGCTGCATTTGAACATCCAGTACAGAAAGATCACTACACTAGCAGTATTTTTTTTAAAATTCTACAAGCAGTTATAGAAGAAGGAAGAGAGGCCCAGCATGGCTAACTCATTATTTAAGAAATCAGGGATTTTTCCTGCAGGCAATCCAAGTAAACATTTCTCAATTCAAATACATTTCAAGGTGTAAGTTATTCATTTTCAAGATTCTGTTAAAAGTTAAAATGTTATGTGATTTTGCATGAGTTGTAAGAGTATTTTTTTTAAAAATAAAACTTTAGGGTGCTATGGATGCCATGTAGGGTACTTGTTTAAGTTATCACTTGCTTAACCTATAAATACGATATATGTAGAGGCATATAAATGTCAGTAGAGCAAAAAGCTGTATTAGATATTTGCTTCTCTTATTATCAAACAATGATTTAAAATTCATTTCTATGTCATGTAAAGGCAGGGTGACCTATCATTTATATTCCATGGAACTACTTTCAGTGACGGTCACTCACAAGCCAAATTTATTCTGAAAGTAATTCCAGTGAGGTCATAGAATGAATGATGGGTACATCTGAGCATAAGTCTTCAGAAGTGATCTTTTTCATCTGGTAGACATGTTGCACTTGAAAGATCTGTTTTGAGTCCTACAGAATTAGCAAGAATTTTGTTTCAAAGTGAACTTTTTAATTATCTATATTTGCTCAGTTCTTTCGATGAACAATAGTGAACATCTATGCATAATAATAATTTAGGGAATAATTATTTAAACCAATATGGAACAAACATAAACATATGTCATGACTTATCCACATGGTGTTGCCTTTTTCTTGACCTGTGCCCACAGATGAAGCAATTGTCTTCAGCTGTTCCAGACTTTTCCTCTTCTCTTCATGCTATCTTTACCTTGGAAACATGTACACATTTGTCCATTTGTCATCAAAAGGTATATATTTTTTTATGGTTGTTGATGTGGTCAGGGTGGGATCTGGGCACTGCATTCCATGGTCATGATCAGATTTCCTGAAATCTTTCTGAATGCAAAGGTGACAGAGGGTGTGGAAGCACTGTGTGTAAAAGAAATGATGCCCTTTCACATAATTATTTGTCTCATTTGAATTGAAGTCCACACATCTTAAAGTGACCGAGTCTGAAAAACACTGTACTATTGCAAAGCTAAGCATTAACAAGCGGAGAGTAAACTACCCCTACTTTATTAATCTATTCTAGGTTTTTATGTCACCTGTAAAAGATAACTGTTTTGCTGTTAAGAGTGGTGATCGGCATATTAATAGCCAACTGTAAATTCTGCAATAATGCTTGGATTTTTGGGGTATAAAAATTATATTAGATTTAGACAGACAGGTCATATTAATTAGCACAAGGTATGAAGAACTAATAAGAAAACAATACTGAAAAAAGAAATTAAAGTTAACAAACCAAAATCAAATTAAGCATAACTGAAAACAAAGCAAAGCAGATTCAAAGATAACTAACAGCTACACTTGGAAAAGAAGAAGCCAGGAACCTATCAAATATACTGTAAAGTAGAAAATACGTTGAATTTTTAACTGTCTTTTCATCTTCATTCCTTTGTATCACTGCTAACTTTCCTAAGCAGGGTTACTGTAATGACCAGGCCAAGAATATACAGTACATCTGAGCCAAAACTTCTCCAGCAAACCTTTTCTCTGAAGATCAGCAGGGAAAAAGATGGATCTTTTCCCTCGTTTTAAATGCCAGTTCACTGACACTTACAGGCTCACTTAATTACAATCCTTGTGCATGCTTGCATGTGTTAAATACACACCTTTACAAACTTAACACTGTTCCTAGAATACTTTCTGGAATCAGGGGTGAAATGCTCCCGGTTCGGATCATTTCAGCCAAACCGATAGCAATGGCGGCGCAAGGTTCCACCCACTCAACTGGTTTTTTACCCTCTGCATATGCACAGAAGGGTTTGTGCATGTGCAGAGGGTCCAAGCGTGCAGGTGATGTGCACACTGGTTGGGGAGGTAAGTAGATTTCACCCCTGTGTGGAATGTTTATCAACCAATAACAGATCACCTACCTTAGAAACAAGTGCTGCCAAGTTTGATCCTAGGAACCCTTTAAAGAAGCAGATAGTTAGAAAGGAGTCCTGAAAAGCCATTGTCAGTCAGAATAGAAAATTCTGAAGTAGATAGAGAAATAAAGTACATTTGCTTGTCACATTAAGCCATACTGTTGAAAGGCTTAGCATATCGTCTGAACCCAGATTACTGCTTATAAATCAGTTCCTTACTACCTACCTTAGCCATAGTGTTTTATGTCACTTGAACCTCTATGACAGATAAAATCTCTGGACATATAACAATTTGAGTGCAAGGACTTTGGCACTATTTTATTCTACATTCTATGTAGACTATGCTGGTAAAGGCCTGTTCTTTCTAAAAGGAAAGCCTTTTTTCATCTTGGCTCAGTGGCTAAGGCCCTGAGCTTGTTAGTCAAGAGGTTGGCAGTTCAGTGGTTCGAATCCCTAGTGCCGTGTAATGGGGTGAGCTCCCTTACTTGTCCCAGCTTCTGCCAAACCTAGCAGTTTGAAAGCATGTAAAAAATGCAAGTAGAAAAATAGGGACCACCTTTGGTGGGAAGGTAACAGTGTTTTGTGTGCCTTTGGCATTTAGTCATGCCAGCCACATGACCACAGAGACGTCTTCGGACAGTGCTGGCTCTTCGGCTTTGAAACAGAGATGAGCACCGACCCCTAGAGTCAGGAACAACTAGCACATATGTGCGAGGGGAACCTTTACCAGTCAATTGTTTCAGTGACACAGAAACAGAAGTTTTGCAGAGTGAGAAGTCTATGTACTCCTAAAGGGGAGAGTATTTCCATCCAAAACACATACCCTTTTCTCATCAGTCTTAACTTTATTGTTATCTTTAGTTGGGCAGTGAAAGGGGGGTGACTTTGGTTTAATGTCAGAATTTCAGCAGTCTACTCACTGCTTTAATTGTAAATTAGTGATTCTATCACTAAGTTTGGATTAAAGAGCAACCACTTTGATCAAAGAAGGGAGAAAATAAACTATTGCTCCCTAATGAATGCAATTTGTTCTAATCAAGTTGATTTGTATTATTCAGGGAATTGCAATTTTAACCATTGTTACCACAGGTGATGTATTTTCTTATTCCTTCAGTCAGGCTTCAAAGATAAAAGACTTTAAAAGTTTAATTAGAAGTGTGGGGATTTTTTAAAATCATTATAGTTCCTAAAAGTACATAAAAGGATTGCTAGCTGAAGACCTGACAGCTAAATATGAACTGTCACGACAATTTCTATCTTGAGGCTGTATACTTGTTTTCCAACTCAAATTTGCAATGTTGAAAGGATTTGGAAAAATATTTTCCATGGTTTCTCAAAGTACATTGTTTTACCAATTTATTTGGCAGACATTTTATATTGTGAATAGTTCTCAGGTGTTACATCTTTGAGTTACAGCCAGTTTCAAATGTAAGTTCAGCAGGAGGAGGTGGATGGCATGGACAGCTGGATGAAGTGCAACAATAAATGCAGGGAAGAAAAGATATTTCAGTCTTTTCTCGCTATTGGCAAGGGTCCATGGCTCATTGTAAAAGCACATGTTTTGTGTACAAAAGGCTGAAAAGAAATTTCTGTTCAAGCTTCTGTGAATCAGGCTCAACAAAGCTGTGGTGGATAGACCAATATTCTGACTCAGTATGATGATGTTTCCTGTTCCAAAATAGCAGCTCCCCACTTTCCTTAAAAATTGCTTGTTGTTATCTCAGAACATGGCAATTTTTGCTTTAGCCATCCAAATGGCAAGGGGGTGGGGGAGGAGAATCTCAAAAAAATATCATCTGGCTCACTATTGGATGGATTGGTTGGATTTTCTTTTTCCTTTTTCTCTTACTACCCATCTGGTGCTGAGAACAATAATGTAGGGAATGAGCAAGAGAGTCATCAAGTGAATACTTCCCAGCATTCCAATGTGGCTCTATTTTGAGATTTAGAAGGAAGAATGATTAAGTTGTATATTTTAGGGATGAATTGAAAATGACTTTGTTTTCCACTACAGATGCTTTCTATAGTGCTAGGTAGAAAATATGTTTTAAAATATTTTTATAGAGAGCACCTAGCTGATTATTCAGGTTGATATAGTGATGCTGGCTTTATTGAGGCCTCTGGATTTGTTTAAGACGACAATTTGTTGATTCCAAGTGCACCGCTATCACAGCACATTTATTGCTAGATGCAAGCAGTGAAAAACAATAATTAAACATCTTGTATAAAATCTTACCCTGGAAGAATTACCACCATCATCACTGACACTCAGACATTCAATCCACAAAGATCTAGCCACTGTTACACATGGTATAAAGACCAATGAAATGAGATGAAAAAGAGGGCAATGCCATAGTTAAAATGGCATTTTAAGACTGCCTTCCATCCCTGAGCCAAATTCTATTGAGTACAACTACTTTTACCTAATGAAGTTTATGCTCCAGAAATGCAGCAATGCAGCCATGTGCCCAGTTAGACATTTTTCTGTTAAGGAACTTTGCTTGCTCAGCAAAAAGCTACTTACTTGAAACAAGTAAGTAGGGACAGAAACAGCATCCTGGCCCAGTTGCCCATCAGACCTTGACAGATTTGAGTCTTTATAGGTCTCCAAAGTTTTGTTGTCCATCTCTAGCTCTGTAAGATGCTTCTGTTTATGGTCAGAAAAGATAAAAGGAGCAAGTGAAAACTGGACACACTGATACCAATGGACAGCAAAGATCACCATTTTGATGGTATTGCTAATTACTGAAAGAAAGCCAGCCAAAAGATATCAGCAGAGGACAATGATAGAACCCAGAAAGATATACAATAGCAGAGCAGGAGAACAGAGCCCATTGTATAGACAGAGTGACAGTTTCAATATCCATCTTAATTTGTTGGTAATTTCAGAGACAGTCAGGGAATATTTGGACTAGATGCTAATGTAAGTGATAGAATATATAGTCATGAAGTTGAAGGACATTTTGGTGCAAATCATATTTTACAAAAGAAAGGAAGAAAGGAAGGAAAGGAGGAAAGGAGGAAGGAAAGAAGGAAGGAAAGAAGGAGAGGAAGGAAGGAAAGAGGAAGGAAAGAAGGAAAGAAAGCTAATCACACTGGCCATAGACTGTAATTGAGGTAAAATATCTCAGCACGTCTAACAGAGGGACATGTATATCAGCACCAAGAAGAAAATCATTGACTATGGCATTATAATGAGAAATGTTAACATTTTGCTAAAATAAAATAAAAAATTTCCTGGAAGAGTTTGAATTTTGCTTACTATTGAAATAAATAGGATATGAAAGAGCACAAGGATTCTGTTCTGCTGAACATTTAGTTTCTGGAAGAAGAATGTTCCAAAACAAGTTTCAGTTTTCTGTTCTTCTTCTGTAACCAGAAGGAGACCAGGCAATCCTATTGAAGTGTGAGATATAAACTGCCAAGGAAATGGCCGTAGCTTCATAAGACATCACAGAAGTACTTTTGTAGTGATGTTTTTAAAAAGCGGCCCAAATTGAATGGCTGTGCAATAAAGAAACACGCTTTCTTCTCCTGTTTTTTTCATATGCTAGTTCTCTTATCATTCATTTTCAGCTCCAGTTGTTTTCCTTTCTCAATTTGCATGAGAAAGACATTTTCACTGTTTATTTGCTGTCTAATAGCTATTAAATTCAGTTTTGAAAATCTACAATAGAAACAAAGGATTGGCATGAGGAATTCAGGACAAAGGGCTCAATGAAATATACATAATGCATAATAAAGATCAATATTTTCTGCCTTGATGTAAGATAAAACTTGCAGGGAACGTCTACAGAAGGGCATTTCCACCTTGACAAATTGATGATGTGTGGACTTCAATGCCTAGAATTCTCCAGCTAGCATGCTCTGAGAAACCCTTACAGTAATCTTTCAGAGGAGGTATATTCAAACTTTCTGAGGCAATGAAAACTTAATTATTTTTTTTTAAAAGTCCTGGAATCTCTGATTAAGAAATAAATAGCACATAGACACCCACTCCACAGTGCTTCATAGTATTCTCTGAGAGGTTTATAGAGTCATAGAGGTTTATAATGATAGACTCAACAATCTGGGTCCTCATTTTACCAACCTCAGAAGGATAGAAGACCAACTCAACTTTGACTCCTGTCAAGATCGAATTCCAGACTGTTGGCAGTTAGCCTGCAATACTGCATTCTAACCACTGCACCACCAGGGCTCTCTATTAAGAAATAAAACACCAATGACAAATGTTATCAATGAAATGAATGGGAATGAACACTTTCAATATACAAAAAAACCCACATTATTTGGGAGTTTAATATTTTAATCAAAGAAATCTCTGTTCAGTGTATTAATATTATCTATAAGTACTGCTCATGAACAAGACTAGGGATGGAAAAAAGAATTAGGAATCTTTCAGGAGACAATTAGAATTACTTATATACAATTATCTTGATATCCCTGCGATCTCCATTATCAGAAATCTCCAGAGCTGCACCAAAGTGTGGAGTTAACAAAGCTTGATTGTCCCTGCTCTAGAAACTCTTGTTTCCGCACAAACTGCCCTGTTGTTCTGTATGCACACTCTTTCCATCTCTAATCTCATGTCCATTTAAACTGTAGAACTCCCTGCTTCAGAAATCCAGGCTGACACCCTGTCTCAAAGGTGCTTTTTCAAAAGGCAGTTGGACTTTCTGGTTTTTCTTGAAGACATTTCACTTGGTGAAATGGTGGGGAATGGAAAGATTTATTCTCCTTGCAGACAGCTGGTCACTTGCCTTCTTTTAATGAGTAATTAAGGCTCCCTAGAGTTTATCTGTGTCATCAGGGTCACCTGACTGGTGCAAATGGACGTGGAGCCTTCTTGGAACTGTTGTAAGGACTGTGTTGTAGACTGGAGAATGATGATGTCCTATCCCTCCCCCTCTGTTGAAAGAGGGCTGTTCAATTTTGACATAGATGGCCTCTTTGACCCCTTTCAAACCAGAGGTCCTCTCTGTCCAAAATGTTGATCATATCTGCCCTACATGCACATCTACTGTATGTTGAAGCTTTTTTTCTGTTCAAATTTGAAGTTCTGCCAATTATTAGTAATTATTAAATGGGCAGTATAACTAATCAGTATCTGATATCGACTGATTCTATTTATGATTTATAGGGCACTTTTTTCATTAGATTTTTTGGTAATTATTTTTACTCTTGTTCTTCTCCAATAAATTTAATTTTAAAATTGTGGTTATTCTCTCTGAACAGTATCTATGAAGTAAGTGAGCAAATTGTCTTAGACCAGCTCATTCTTTAGTTCATATTGCATAGAAGCAAAGGAATTTACAGGCCCTGGCTGCAGGAGGCAAATAGAGTTAGGGTCGCACATCTGTATTTGTATCAGTTTAGTCTGATTGATCCGAGAATGATAAAAAGCATCCCAATGGGGAAGGGGACAGGCAAGAATAAGGGGAAGGGGAAAGAGGAAGGGATGAGAAAAGAAAGGAGGGGAGGAGAGCAGGAAGAATTTTATTTAGGAAAAGAGAATGGAAAAATTTCCATTTTAGAAATGGATCAAATCTGTTTAGAGATTCGAAAGCACGTAAAAAATGCAAGTAGAAAAATAGGACCACATTTGGTGGGAAGGTAACAGTGTTCTGTCCACCTTTGGTGTTTAGTTACGCTGGCCACATGATAACTGAGACATCTTTGGACAGCGCTGGCTCTTTGGCTTTGAAACGGAGATGAGCACCGCCCCCTAGAGTCGGGAACAACTAGCACATATGTGCAAGGGGAACCTTTACCTTTACCTTTAGGAATAGATGAAAAAGGAAGGTGTTTCATATGAGAATAGAATCTATATAAGTTTGATGTGTGAATGACTCCTCAGATAGCAGATTTCTCTAAAATATGCCATAGAGAGCACAATTCCACCTTAATGCCTCTTGGTTTTTCTTTCCAAGAAAAATAATAGGAGAAATACTTCCCATGATAATAACTACATTACTCATCCTTGTTGTGAAAATTAATCTGTACTGATTACTTTATATTGCTATTAAAATCTATTATTATACACTATTAGAATAATCCAGACAGGTAAATTAAAAGAATATAGATAACATTTAATAAGTAATGTTAATTATTTAGATAAAGTATTTCAGCCTTGCTCATTCCCATTTAAAATAATTGTATTTAGAATACTAAATATTAGTATTTAGTATTTCCTTAATACTTTCCTTATTAAGAGGAAAGTAGAAGAATTTTACCTGATTAAAAAACTGACCAAAAACACTGTACTGTGTGTTGCACTGTTCCATCAATGAAGGCTTTTTTAGTGAGGCTTTTCACAATTTCAATGTTTAAAAAATAAATGCAATGGAAGACAGTGTCCAGTAACTGGTAGGGTAGATACTTTGCACAGCAGATGACAGTAGACAATTAAAGTGGGGTAAAGGGCTTTGCTTACACAAATTGAAGCTAATAAAGAATTGAAGCACAGCATGACAGCTTGAGCTGAAATAGAAACCTCTACTTTCAGCAAGAGCCAGAAAAAATAGGCAGAAGTTGTCTTAGATGCTAGCTGGTGGTCAGTTGCTGAGCAACTTTAAGTACATGAAGTTCAACTTCCAGATTTCCCCAGCCAGCTTGAGTAGGGAATTCTGAGATTTGAAGTCCATGCATCTTAAAATTGCTGAGGACAAATACTGACTTTGCAGAAGAATCCCCATAAAAAAGACACTAATAGGGAATGCAAGGATTATATCTAAAAATGAGATTTCATTGCAGAATTCTTCCTTCCATGCTTAGTGTTCAGATACTTTTTCCGAACAACATTTTTGATCAGTTTGTACTAAGAGTTCTATTGTTCTGGCAGATATCAATTTTATGACTCAAATAAGAATTCAAGTAGTAAGTGTTTTTTTTCCAGTGAAACCAGTCTATCAGGACAACCTGGTCTACGCAATTATAGGACGGAGCATACTGCTTCTGCTTTCACCCCCAGTCCAGGAGCCTTCGCAGGCAGCCACTTTCACAACAAACTATTTTTGTGTTGAATTTATGTTTATTGAGAAAGAAATAAAGGTAGACTAGTATAGATCTATTTCAAGCTATTTAGCTCTCATCAGCTAACCATAGCCTTCTGGGATTTGAACCTGGACTACTTACATAATAGGTAGATGTATTAACCTCTAAGCCACAGGCTCTCCTCGCTTTGTTGGCTATACCAGGGGAGAGATTAAGTGTTTTTTCCGGTGAGACCAGTCTATCAGGGGAACCTGGTCTACCCAATTATGGAACGGAGCATACAGCTTCCACTTAATCTCTCCCCTAGTATAGCCAATAAAGTGAGGAGATTCCGTGGCTTAGAGGTTAATTCATCTACGTAATATGCAAGTAGCCCAGGTTCAAATTTCAGAAGGGTATGGCTAGCTGGTGAGAGCTAAATAGCTTGAAATAGATCTATACTAGTCTCCCTTTATTTCTTTGTCAGCAAGCATAAATTCAACACAATTCAAGTAGTACTGTGTTTGATTTGGGAATAGAAAATTTTGGTATAAATTTTAGTTTAAAATGGCTTCTTCTAGGTTCAGTTTGGGGACTCAATCAGGAGGCTTTATTTTCTGAAGGGCAAAGCCCTTAGGAAGTGACAGGAAGGGCATAGGCACCTCTGCTGCTCTGCACCTTTCTCCACCAGCTTTAAAAGCAGAGGGTGTTGGGAAGCATGCAGAATTGCAGCACAACTACAGTCATTATCATTTTTGCTGAAAAAGATATACTCCCATAACACAGGAAGTAGGGTGCCCATTTAATTTGATATTTCCCATATAGTTCTCCGAATATTTAATGGCCTATGATTGCACACCATTTGAGAAACACTAATCTATGTTTGCTATGGGAATCTCCCATTGATTTCCCCAGTATTCTATCAGCATTGCACACAGTGTAGATTGCTAAGAAGGAATTTTAAGAATATTCTGAATCTTTTATAACAGCTTATAATATTTACATAACCCAATTTGGGAACTATTGCTATGGAGAGTTACCAGTTTACAATGCATGTTGAATTTTTCTATAATAAATGTGATAAATAATACCAGGAGTCTTCAGCATTTCCTACTTCCCTCCCTTCTGTTTTCACAGAGATATAGTTGAATTCTGTGTTTCTCAATCCTGGCAACTTTAAAAAAAAAATAGCCCCAAAAATTTGGGAATTGAACTCCACAGGCCTGGAAACCAAGGCCTGGACATTTGTGGAGGCAAGAGACAAGATGCCCATAAGTTTTCATTGCCAAACAATGGAAATATGTTATTTGTATGATGATGTTATGATGGACAGAACACAAATTTTTATGTCATCGATATTTCTGCGGGGGGCCTATGACTATTTTCTGCAGTACAATATCATATTTTTCTCCCTTATATATTGCCCTCCCAATTAATAGAGTGCAATGTAGAACATGCAACTCAAAAACCAAGTGTAGCCATTGGTTTTACCAACACATCCAAACACATCCTGTACCATTTTAGATAATTTTCTGAACCAGGATTTGTTCCCATAAAGATAAAAATATGGCATTTCCTTTTTACCAATCAAGGAGAGGTAATAAAGCAGAGGAATTCATCAATCAGAGATAATGATAAACATAATATGGACACAGCGCCAAGCCAAGATAAAGGGAAAAGTTGAAATCTGGAAAAGGATTTTTGTTTTTTTTTAAAAAGGGGGCTTTATTTCCAGATGGTTTATATATAGAAAACAAGCAGCTGCAAGTGTCAGTGTGGAAAATCTCTTAATTGGTGTTGTCTTGGTTTGAATCCCTATTATTGATTAATGTACAAAGTTTGTCTCTTTTAGGAGCTGTTGGAATGCAGCAATATGATTAACAATTTTTTGTTTGGTTCAGAAATACACACACACACACACACACACACACACACACACTAAGTCTGACTGTGCAAGAGATGTTACATAATCTATACTAATCTAGCTCATTTCTTTTCCAAAAAGAACTGCCAAGACTGTGTAGCAGTGGTGGGTTGCTACCAGTTCACCCCGGATTGGGAGAACCGGTAGTGGCGGTGGTAGGAGGCTCCGCCCACCTGCCCAGACGCTTCTGCACATGCACAGAAGTGTTGCGCACACATGAGTGCCCATGAGTGAACCAGTAGCAAAAGGTTTTGAAACCTGCCCCTGCTGTGTAGCACCCAATCTTGTAGCTATTTTATAATATCACTCAGGATACTTTTTTCAAAATTCCAAAGGTATCCAAAAGCCTAAAAAGGTTACCATAGTAGACCTTAATTTTTGAGGGTCTTAAGTATTGTTTTATTTTCCCTTTATTGTTTTGAATTGATTTTTAAAATATTGTTAGCCACCTACAGTCATGCTTTCAAGGGGAGAAGTCATGTAAATCTACTGAAATGAATGTTAAGAGCATTTTGTTTAGTTCATCTTTTATCATCTCTTTTCTTTAAAAAAAATCTGTGTTCTGGGGGCCTTCAAAGAACATAGGAATTGTTAAAAGTCTAATATGAAAGAAAGCAAAAGAGATTCTGTCCCTCCCCAGTTAACAGTTGGAGCGGCTTTACCTGAGAATAATCTCAGTGTCTACTTTCTGAGAATTCACTTACAGACCTGTGACTGAAAAGAAACAAGATCAGAGGATTGAGTCATGCAGAGATGGGGAACAAACAAACAAAAACAGGAAGAATTCTCTGAGAATTGAAATAATTCTGCTGCATAGGCCATAACTTAACCAGAGCTTATTGAATGCTGCTGACACACTTGATTAAGAGAAGCAATAGATTTATCCACTTCCGATGGAAACAAGCAAGCCCAGAAAACAGTGTTGGTCAAGGAGAGATGTAGCATAGAGACTCCTTTGGCAAATTCTTTGGAGTGTTTACAATGGATAATCACTTTATTTTTCCTGACACATTATCTGTTCTACCAGTGCATGCTGATTAACCACAGAACACACTTGATAACACTACATCAGAGTGCATAATAATCCTTAAAAAGGCACCCATAGGATTTTCTGTAAAAAAAAACAACACGCCATCATACAGTGGGATAAAACTGAGTGTTTGACCTCTGCTGTGATTTATCTTTACTTATGAAAGTCAAGATATGAATTTACTCAATGTTTATAAACAAGGACTACAGCAGCTAAGCTGGTAGACAAATCTTGTCTGAGATTTAAACTATTTATCAAAGACGTATTTGGACTGGAACTAGTTAACAGTTGCTGAGCAATTAATATTTCAATGCAATCTTCTGGAAGCTATAGACTCCCAAACCTCTTTAGTACCATTGTTCAAGAGAAAAGCATCTGTTTCTTAGAAAGATCCATTTTCTGTTGGGATATTCTGTCATGTCCAAAAAAAAGTATAAAAAAGTATATTCCTCAATACTTATTCAACCATACCAAACTGTTTTGCAATCAATGTTATTTATTTATTTATTATTTTGTCACATTTCTATGCCGCCCAACTCCCAAGGAACTCTGGGCAGCTTACAACAGAGAATAAAACAATGCAACAATATCTCATACAAAAGTTAAAAGAAGACATTAAAACATTAAAATGTTAAAACACATACACTCCAATTTGTGGCCAGGTCTTGCAAGATCACTATAACAAGATCAACTGCTCCAGGCATGCCAGAAGAGCGTCTTCACCGCTTTCCAGAAGGCCAATAGGGTGGGGGTGGTCCAGACTTCAGGAGGTAATTGGTTCCAGAGAGCCAGGGCAGCCACAGAGAAGGCCCTCCCCTGCGGGCCCGCCAGCCGACATTGTTTAGCTGACGGGACCCGGAGGAGACCGACTCTGTGGAATCTTACCGGTCACTTGGGAGCTATGTGGTAGAAGGCGGTCTCGAAGATAGCCTGGCCCCGAGCCATGTAGGGCTTTACATAAATCTGGATCTTTAAACAGAGTGTTCTAGAACTTTTGAATTTCCAGGAGCCCTAAAGTAAGAGAGCAACAGAAGGAGCATTAAGATTTCAAAGCTGGATTGCTAGGCTTCCTAGGGGTAGAAATTCTAAAACAAGGAAATAGTCCAGGAAGAAGGAGGTAAAAAGAGAAACTGACATCATTTTCTCTCTTCTGAAACCAGAGTTGTGCATTTGACCTAATATGGGAAAAATAAGACAATCTCACGGGCTTTAGGGCTGCACCTAAAACAAGAACATAATCTAACCATTTTTAGTGTTACATTCATATTCATTACTATTAGAAAGCACTTCTGATTTTTGTTGTTTTTCTAACCGCACCATTGAAATACAATTTCTTTAGATGAATAAGGGATGCAAAAGAATGACTTGCCCAATGTCCTGAGCTGAGTTTCATACTTAAAGCAGAATTAGAGCTCACAATCTCCTGATGTCTAACCTTAATCACTAGATTAAACTGGTTTAATACAGCTCAAAGAAGAATGGAAAGAATTTGTCTTTCTCTAGAATGATTCTTGAGGACACATTCAAAAACAAACAAAAATACTATATGATCTAAGCTGGTTCCCCTGTGCCAAAGCATCTGTAAAAACCATAGTTCATGTCCTATTATAGTACATTTTTGATAAAAAAAATACAGGGGTTCATATTCTCACTTCTTATTTGAAAAGTTCTAATACAATTCTGAATAATGTTATGAACAGCTGTTCTTACCAGACCAATATGATTCAGTTTCTATGATCATAGTCAAATGATTGTAAAACTAGACACAATTTGATTGTATCAGTGATATGGTTATAAAATCTATTGTTTTATTCTATTGCATCTGCTATTTATTCTGGAGATTCCTAAGAATACCATGGACACCAAAGAAAGCAACAAATGGATCATCAATCAAATCAATCCAGAGTTCTTACTCAATGCACAATTATCGTACCTGAGGCACATTATGCAAAAACCTAATTATCTGGAGATAATTCTCTGGAAACATGAAGAGCAAGAGAAAAAGAGGATAAGTAGCAACAAGGTGGATAGATTCAGTTACAGTGGCAATGATACATGATTGGAAGACCTAAAAAGTTAGGTTAGCGACAAATCATCTAGAAAAAAAATTATATGGTAGTTAAGAGTTGACTATGACTTGATGGCTTATAACTCATCAATAATCAGTTTTTAGTTTGAATGCTACATTGACAATTCAAGAAATCCTTGACTATTGACGTTTCCTTAAATTACTCTTTGACCTATTGGATTTAATTTTAGCTCAACACTCTTTCCTAAATTATTTAAACAATATCATGAATTAGTATTATATTAGTTACACAGAATTCATTGTGAACTTTGTCTTTATGTAAAACAATCACTACAGTGATATATTTCAAATGTTAATTATTTTTTATTAAGACTGTTCAAATTTTCTTTACTTGACATTTCATTATAAAGCAGATGATAACATTTTGAGAGAACTCAATTAATAATTCTCCTGTAACTTCAATAACACTCATAAACCCAGACAGAAACACAAATTAAAGGTTAGTCTTCACTGTATATAGAAAACTAGTTAAAACTCATTTCTCATTATTCGTGTCAGGGCATTTAATTTCTAAAGTAGAGTTGTTGACAGCCTCTTCTTTTGCAGTTGAAGTGTGCAGCCTAATATAGAAGCCACCCGAGGAAGCAGTTTATCAATAGGTTTTAAGACTCAAAAATTGTATTCTTTCAGGATTTAAATCCCAAAATAATCCAGGTATTAAAGGAAAGTATCAATGTTCTGTGGAAGTGAATATGCAAGTAATGAGATTGTTTTAAATTTGGTAGAAGTAAAGATCTAGTAATAACAGTCAAAACATTGGTGAATGCAGACTGTATCAACTAATGCTTCTGAATAATCTTAAGTGGCACCTACGTCTACATAGTAGTACATTGCAATAATATACCTCAGTAAATGAATCCACATGTCAGAAAATTCTTGTTAGAAAGGACTGTATTTGAGAAACTTGCAGAAACTGGTAAAAGGTACTGATGCTACTTGAACCTCTGACAATAATGGATCAATTATTTAATGTAATTAATTGACTGCTCATGGCTTTCCACAAACTTAAGAACTATCTATTGATAGGAGTTAATGTATTCAGGCACTAGTTCAGCATTATTGGAGAATCACTTGCTCATAGATTGGCTCCATTGCACAGAGCCTTCCATTCTTCTATCTAAAACCAAAAGGAGTCTTTCATTACTTGTAGAGGCAGTCAGGAGAAAATGGAGGTGTACACACCCCTTCCCATTTTTTTTTGAGTTTGAGTTTGAGTTTTATTAGATTTATATACCGCCCTTCTCCAACAGGATTCAGGGCGGTGAACAGCCAAAAATAAACACATACAATACAAAAATTAAAACCATAATTAAAACTATTAGATGCATTG
>JANHZT010005849.1:487011-502474 GCA_032468215.1 Stegonotus admiraltiensis | reverse complement strand
AATAAGCTGACTTTGTATAAAATATACAAAAGTATGAAGGCTATTGCTTAACGCATTATAAGCCGCCCTGAGTCTCCAGAGAAGGGTGACATATAAATTAAAATTTAAAAAAAAATAATCACATTTTTTCCAAAAAAAACATAAGCTTAAACCAAAGCTGTCAGACCTACTCCAACTTAAACCTCTAAATAGAAACAATCCTTGGCCCCATTTGTTGAAAAAGGTAGAGTTTATTAGAAGTCAAGTGCACTGCAGTAGTGCCTAGCCAGAACTGAGAATCGCATGCCAATATCCTGATGTTCAACTGTTCCATCCCTTAGTTGCCTCCCATCACTAGCCCCCCCCAACCAATCAGGTTCAAGCAAGATGTTTCAAGAACAGCACTTCAAGCATAGGTTGGTATGCTGTTGTACTCTCTTAGCGAGTGACCTTGAAATAGTGTTCCATGGAGATACAGCAAGCAGAATCTGGGGTGGGGGAGGGGGGATAAGCAGCTATTCTCTCTTTCCCCAAACCGCAGTTACTTTTGCTTTCTCCCAAACATCCCCCCTCCCATGCACCCTGCCCATAGTTCATAGCAGACTGTCACTGCATGGTATCGAAGCACAAGCAAGTATGAGGTGGTGGCTGACATTCCAACTCTGTTCTCAAAGGAAGTATATTAAAAAAAAAATTAAAAATTAAAAAAATGCTGATCTACTTTAAGGGAGATAGTACTCAAATCTCATAGATTTGGGAGAAAACAGAAATGATGAAATGATTAACTTGTGTCATCATCCTCCCTGTAAATTCCATGTAAGTAATCTGCACCCTTTATCCTGACTAATCAATAGGTCATCATGAAAGGTGATCAATCCTTTTGATCAGTGGCATTATCAAACGAAAAAACAACAACCCATGACTACATGTAGATTAGACATAACTATATCATGAATCTAAGGTATGTGAACCCAACTTCTAGCTAGCAAGGGGAAAAAAGCATATCAAGCAGGCTCCAAATAAGGTTCTATTTGGAGCCTTTATCCTCAAGGCAAACTAAGTAGGCAGAGTTTAACATTTCTTCCCCCTGCCCCCCTACATTTAATTCAGGAGGGAGTTTGAATGCTTCCAATCAAACTTTGCAAAAATATATGTTTGAATTCAACTTTCAGAAAAGACAGGAAAGGAGACTGAAACAATTACGGTGTTACTTTTAAAAACCCAACATTTTTTTTTTAAAAAAATGATTAGAACTTTGCTATACATATACATATACAGGAACGCGATGCAGTCAGTGGCTAAAATGATGAGTTTGTTGATCAAAAGGTCGGCAGTTCAGCAGTTCGAATCCCTAGTGCTGCATAATGGGGTGAGCTCCCATTACTTGTCCCAGCTTCTGCCAACCTAGCAGTTTGAAAGCACGTAAAAAATGCAAGTAGAAAAATAGGGACCACTTTGGTATGAAGGTAACAGTGTTCCGTGTGCCTTTGGCATTTATCCATGCCGGCCACATGACCACAGAGACGTCTTCGGACAGAGTTGGCTCTTTGGTTTTGAAATGGAGATGAGCACCGCCTCCTAGAGTTGGGAATGACTAGCACATACCTGCGAGGGGAACCTTTACACCTTTATACATATTACAAAAGTAGTCAAATGAGGGATAGCTTCAAAATAGGATTTTTTCAATATGGTCTAGGCCCAGGATTACCAGAAGTCAGAAAAATTAAGAGGAATGATATGATAATCATTCATTCTGAAGCTCATAAGATGTTTTTCCTGGTGGGTCTACATAACATGTCACATCTGATAGAATTCATGAACTGAAGATATCTGTACCATATGGGATTTGTTTACTTTGATAAGATCACTGATTAAAACCTGAAGACCCCCTATTATAGCTTAGGGTTCAGTGGACCATAACTACTTCAAATTATTTCTATATTCCTTCAAACAAAAGATCTTTCCTATGATATTTGCCACAGGATTTCCAGTAAGGTGGATCTCAACATGCTGTGCCTGGGAGCACAAGTTAGCAGTTAATCCACCAGCCTAAGTGAAAGTTATACAATTTTGTCTGTGATACCATTGTTGGCAAAAAGTAGAAAAATACATTTTGCTGCAAATTGCTTAGCTCCAATCAAGCATGTAGGTTTCTTTATTTTCCTTCCTCCGTCTCTCCCTTCTAAAGGTTACCTGACTCCAGTTGACTTACACTTTAAACAGTAAAGTGGCTGTGTATTTGGTTCTCTCCTTTCCTGGAACTGGAGAGATTTCATCACTGACTCTGAGTGGAATTGCACTACCCTGATTTAATGTACAATTTAGGGCTCTTCCTGGGTTACATCTGCTTGAAGAACAGGTGGTAGCTACGACCAGGTGAACCTTCACCTTTGTACCATTCCTGTATTGAGGAGCTCTTACAGCAGCCTTAATCATTTCTCAATTGGATTGCAACACACTCTACCTGAGACTCTCCTTGAAATCCATCTGGAAGCTTCAGTTGATCCAGAATGAAGCATCATGAGGCAGCTATATCATTTCCTCATTACCTTCATATAGCACTTCTGCACAAGCTGCATTAGCTCCCTATAGTCTTCCTGCAGTGGTGGGTTTCAAATTTTTTCTTCTGGTTCTGTGGGTGTGGCTTGGTGGGTGTGGTTTGGCTTGGTGGGCATGACTTGGTGGGCATGGCAGGGGAAGGATAGTGTAAAATCTCCATTCCTTCCCCAATCCAGGGGAAGGTTACTGCAAAATCCCAATTTCCTCCCAATCAGCTGGGACTTGGGAGGAAGAGAATAGATGGGGGCGGGGCCAGTCATAATTTTTACCAGTTCTCTGAACTACTCAAAATTTCTGCTTCTGGTTCTCCAGAACTAGTCAGAATCTGCCGAAACCCACCTCTGGATTCCTGGTACAATGCAAAGTGCTAGTTATCATCAATAAAGTCCTGCATGACATAGGATTGAGTTATTTTCAGGGCGTTTTCCCAAGGATACATGCCTTGATATATTTACAGAAAAGTCCCACTGTAGGTTTCTTCTCTAAAACAATGTCACCTTGTGATATCCAGAAAGCATGCCTTCTCAGTGGTGGTCCCTGCCTGAGATTTGAAACAATCTCTCTGAGATAGGGTTGGCTCTGATTCTGCAGCTTTTAGAAAGACAGAGACCTGGCTTTTGGGGTTTGGGTCATGTTAAGCAGTGCTAACATGGTGAAATATATTTTAATCCTAATTGCCATTGAATTGTTTTAATTAGATTTAATGGTATGTGTAACTTTTCTATGATACATTTGTTTAATGATTTTGTATGCCACCAAGACCCACCTTGTTGGAGTTGTACAGCTATATAAATGTTCTAAAAAAATAGTCACCCTACCCCCAGGAGTAAAAGAAAAGTCAAACATTCAAGGACTTTCCACCAAATTGGAAGACAGATGCATCGTTGGGAGGATGCTGTTGTGGAAGGCAGGCACCATAAAAATTCATCTCATCTTAAACTCTACTTTTCTTGCATGTTATTGATGTATGATCAGAAACATGCTTTGAGTTTGAACTTACTTTTCAATAGAATATTTATTAACAATTTTTTATTGTGATTTCTTTTTATTATGGCAAAATATTCATTGGATAACTCATTGCATCATATACATCTAAGAAAGAATTTTACTTCCTAATTCATGGTTTTTTTCCTGTGCTCATTGGCTTTGCTTAAAAGCCTCTTTTCTTTAAGGGTTGGACTATCAGACAGTACATATAAGTACAAAAAATGATTTTTCATTCTGGTCCCCTGGCAATTGTGCTGTAAGTGCATTTATAGTGGGAATGCATTAGGCATTAGGCAGCTCAGTATAAGACACTCCTTAACCAAGTTGGTGAAAAATGTCAGAGATATGAAAAGCTTTGCAATGGTATCAGCAGAACACTGTGTACATAAAATGTCAATCCTAGTGCAGAGTTTTCATACATCCAGTTATAATGTAAATATACAAATGGGTCTACATTTGTTTTTATTAAATTTAAAGGGGAAAGGCATGAGAACTGGAGAATGTCAGTTCTTAATTGAGAATTGCATATATTTTTGGTAGTAGCTACACACAATGGAATAGAATTTTCTTCTGTAAAGCATATGCACATACTTTTGCATTATAGATGCTATGATGTCAATGCAAGATCATTTCCACCCAATTAATGTTCTCTATTTGATACCTTCTTACATACTGGACACTCCATTCTGAATATTTTCTGCATATTGCATTTAACCTCAAACATTCTGTGATTTCAATACTCTTGAATTATCCCCAATGTATGAGTATTAATCCACTGTGATTTACCCTTTTTGCACATTTAGCCATCTGTGGGCTACTTTTTTCTATTTTTTTTAAAAAAATAACAAATTACATTAAATTTTCTGCTTTAAGCCCTTTCCTTATATGAGCCACCTCATTGACCACATTCCCTGCATTTTGAGAGCTATTTTAAAGATAAACGATATAGTCCTGACCCAAAAGTTGTTTTCCTGATTTATTAATGAACACTAATTCAAACAAAATTTAACTTATAGAACCCATATTACCTTGCTTTGAAAGATCCCAACATCCTTCAAAGTCCAAAACTGATTTTAGCTAATGTGGTATTTAACATCTTAGCCTAGTCCTAGGGAAACCTGTGTTCAAGTCCATCCTTAGCAAATGAAACTTTAGGCCAATCACACTCTCTCAGTTAAATGCATTTTACAGGATTGCTATCATGGTGATTAAAATAGCAATAGCTCTTAGACATATACCACTTCACAGTGCTTTACAGCCCTCTCTAAGCAGTTTACAGACTCAGCCTATTGCCCCCAAACAATCTGGGTCCTCATTTTACCGACCTCAGAAGGATGGAAAGTTGAGTCAACTTTGAACTGGTGAGATTCGAACTGTCAAACTGCTGGCAGCTGGCAGTCAGCAGAAGTAACTTGCAGTACTGCATTCTAACCACTGCACCGCCACGGCTCTCATAAAGAAAGAATCACATGCAAATTACCTTGAACCCTTGAAGGAAAAGCAGGATATAAATTTAACAATAGACAACAACAAATATGTAATTTGAAGGGACAGACTTTCATAAGATCCAGAAAAATGTATTTCTGCTTTACAATTACACGTTTTACATGTGCAAGAAAAAACTCTCCTGCAACCATCTGCCAGTGAAAACGGAGCTCCCAAGCTCCGTTTTCACTGACACAGATACCGTGGACCAGTCCTTCACTGTTTCCAGGGTGGCACCGTGGGCCTTGAGTTTAACACTCCTGCTGGAACAGATACATTCATGAGATCCAGAGATTCCCTACTCAGTTGGATATATGTGTCGGTTTTAATTCTGTGAGTCTCTATTCCTATCAGGGCTTTATAGTATATAATAATTTTATAAAATATAAAATGTAAACCAATAAATAAATATTGGTTTAAACTTTCTTTCTTCCTAGAGGAAAGATTGAAATGAGACCATTCCAGGGGTGAAATCCAGCCGGTTCTATTTGGGTCGGGCGAATCGGTAGCGACGGCTGCAGGAGGCTCCGCCCACCCATGCAGACATCATGACATACAATTTCTGTGTCATTTTAAACTGCTGTACATGTGCAGAAGGCTTTGCACATGCGCAGTCGATGGCGCATGCACATTGATGAACCGGTAAGGAAGGTAAGTAAATTTCACCCCTGTACCATTCAATAAATGACAACATAACTTCTATAAATCCTAAAACCTCTTATTAGAGATCAAGCATTGGCACCATAGATGTCAAAGCAGACTCCCATGATGATGTTGATGACATTATTGATTCAGTCGTGTTTGACTCTTGGAAATTCAATGGGCCAAGTTTCTCCATATCTTACGATCTTGCACAAAACATCTTTTGAGTTTTTCAATGCTCCCTGATGTCAGCTTTGGTGGTGTCCAGCCACCATGTTCTTTGATGGCCTGGTTTCGTTTTACCACTAACTCTTCCAAACTTAAGTGCTTTCTCCATGAATTCCCCTGCATAATATGGCCAAAATAAGTGAGACACAGTTTTGTGATTTTGTCTTCCAGTGAGCTGTCTGGTGTTATACACTCCATTACCTGCTTGTTCCTCACCTTTGCTGTTCAAGAAATATGCAGGAGCCTTCTCCAGCACCAGAGCTCAATCAGAAATGAAATATTTACTGGCTAACTATTAAATTTGGAAAACATTTGTTTTGTGAAAGTATGTACTCCATGTTCTTTGTAGCATTCATTTTTCTGTGTCCCCATCCAACCAACTTTTATTAAAGCTTGTCATTCTAGTGCTAGATAAATTTAGCAGACAAACAAATAATGTTATCTTTCTTCCTGTGAACCCATGTAAATCCAGTTATCCTGAAAAAGTGAGAAAAGAAAAGACAGAGAAAACAAATCTTATCTGTGTATAAAGTCAAGTACAGATCAGAAGGTCTCACCCACCATTGTCTCCATTTTACTAGATTGGCAGCTGGTGAATTAACCCAGATGAAACCAATTAAAAAATAATTTTCTTTCTATTATTTTCCTTTGCATTGAAATAAAACCAACCAACCAACCAAAGAAATAATCAGGAAAAATTAAAATACTGTCTAGATACCAGTTGCACATTGTTAATAATTTTATGAATATGAAGTAAAATTAGATTCAGGAGGCGTTCTCTGATGAAAATCTGACCTCACAAAGAACCTGATGCAATGCACATTTGCACAGTTCCAATTCAAACATTTATTTTCAGACTCAATATGTGTATTCGCTTCTATACTGAAATCAGAAATGAAATGTCAACCAGTGGCCATTAAATATGAAAAACACACATTATGTGTAAGCATGTAGAATCGATAATAACTCTAATGAGACTGGCCTCATGCACATTATGGTAGCCTTAAGCATGAAGTTATATTTTATGTTCCTTTTATTGCAACATAATTGATGCACACACACACATGCACACCCAGAGAGAAAGTTTAAGAATTTATGCTGGCCTCAAATCCTCTGCAGATTATTTAAATGAGAATACATTTATAGTTTCAGTAGATTGCATCTAATATAAATGAGAATAAGGACACTTACACTCTTAAAATATAAACTGTCAATATTTTGGTTGATAGCCGTGGTGAAAACTCTTTTTTTAATCTCCAGGAAAAAAAAAATGATCCCACTGTTTATGTCGTCCTAGCTGTCCAAGCAAAACGTATTATTGTTATTGATGGGCCATATAGGTGTGCTAAACTGCTTACAGTGGCACCATTTCTATTCCCGATGGCTGCTACATCTGTTGAGAACAATATAAAGGTTGAAGGGGTGGAAATATTGAGCTGAGACTGAAAGAATGCTTCCAAAAATGGTGCTCTGAAAAACTCAAGAGTTCTATTTAAATTGCTGTTTTGTCAATTGCAATTTTCTCAAACTTTTGTCTCCAACAGAGAAATGTTAATACACTTCCATAAAGGTCGGACTGTGCAAAGTCTTATGTGTTCTCATTCAGATCTACATATTCTTTGTCAGAAGTTTCTTTTATAATTATTCAGTGGTTTAGAAGTGGGTCTATTTCTTTTGTAGTATTATCTTGTGCATGATTGTTTGGAGCAATGGAATTTGTCTGTACATAAATGTATGTGATTAATAACCACATAAATGTTGTATGTGATTAATAACCACATACATTGTTGTATGTGGTTAATAACTCTGTAATATGAATTTGAGATAATACCATAATAGTGTGTGTTTATAATAAAATCTTACAGCTAGAATTATTGAGGATTACTGTATTTTTCAGAGTATAAGATATATTCTCCTCCTAAAAGAGGCTGAAAATTAGGGTTCATCTTATACCCAGAATGTAGCCCTGCCCACCCACCAGCGCCCACCCTTTGGCCTCTGCCTCCCAGCAATTTGCCTCCTTGCAGCAAACAGCCTGTATTAGTTTCAGCTTCAGCACAATCTGATTAGCACAAGCAGCTGATTGTCAGTTGTCAGCTGTTTCAGGCTGCAGGGATTGCCATAGCCTATTGCTGCCTCCATGAGCCCCATTTTCAGCCTCCACACCCCATTTTCTGCCCATTCTGGGTGGAGGGGATCAGAATGGGTGGAAAACAGTGTGCGTGGAGGCTGAAAATGGGGCACGTGGAAGCCAAAAATGGAATGCGGAGGCCGAAAATGGGACACACAGAGGCAGCAATAGGCTATGGCAATCCCTGAATCCTGAAACAGCTGATGGTCGGGAAGCCAATCCAACTGACAATCAGCTGCTTGTGCTAATCAGGCTGTGCTTAAACTGAAACTGAAATGGGTTGTTTGCTGCAAGGAGGCAAATTGCTGGAAGAGGCAGAGGCAGATATTTTCCCCCTTGTTTTCCTCCACAAAAGCTAGGTGCTTCTTACACTTTGGAGTGTCTTATACTCCGAAAAATATGGTACTTGTAATTTATAGCATCAACCAGAAATCACTACAATGATATATCACTAATGTGGAGTGTCTTTATATTACCACAATGATAGCTGGATGGTGCTATAAATAGCTGATATGGGTAGCTTTAAAAAAATGTGAAGAGTGACTTGGAAACTTAATCAGATTTAATGATGACTCATGACCTTCATGGATAACTAAAGTAACAAGGAGTAAACTTACATTGCAGAATGTATAGGACAAATAGAACACTGAAATAGCTGGTAGAATAATTATTTGCCTGGCCCAATCAATAGTACCTATAAATGTTTTATTTCTTCCAATTTTGCTATAGTTTATCAGTTTTCCCAGCTTGGAAGCTATTCTTATCACTTTAGCAGAGCTTTATCATTTCTCCAAGTTTGGAAGAAACAACTATCTGAAGAGGCAAAAGAAGCAAACTCAAGACCAGCACAATATCTCTGTGAATATGAACTTAAATCCTAAAAAGATTAAGCATAACATTTAGATATCCATTTGTGAATCACATATGACAAATAACAAAAACTGAAAAGACAATTGTCTTGAAGACATTGCAAAGTGAAAGGGCTCTGAATTATCCACACTCTAAGGTGTTAGTATCAGGGATCATATCAATAAATTAGAAAAGAAAGATACATAGCATTTCACTTCAGAATTAAAGGTTTGTTAATAAATATAATCTAAGAACCTATTATGAGATAGTAATACTTTACTGGAGTTAAGAGCAACTGAATATTTAATATTGTTAATTAATAAGCATTGACCCTTTTCCAGCTTCCCCATTCTGGGAAAATTTGTGGAGAAAGTGAAGGTGTAACAATTGCGAATAATACTAGAATAGTTGGATTTATTAAACCTGTGACAGCTTGGGTTCAGACCTAGGCATGGGATTGAAATTCCATTTTTCATTCTCATGGGTAGTTTATGGTAGAACTTGGATGGAGGAATATGATCATTCTTGTTTTGCAGGATCTCCTAGAATACCTTTCCTACTCTCAACCATAGGAATCTATGTGTCTCTTCCAGCTCATATGATGAATTTGGGATGAAATGGACTGATGATCTTGTACATATCACCTTTCCTACAAGTTTAACAATTCTAATCACCTGGAGTCATCTCTTGAATTATTACACAGTTGTGTGGCTTTCATAGTTCCCCCCTTTCCTTACAGATCAGAGAAGAAGCAGAAATCTTGGGCCATTTTTGTGCTATGAACTGCTATGAACTGTGAAAGTCTACCACAGCATAAGTGAAACAAGTTGTTTTTCTACTTGGAGAATCAGAAGTTTTTTTCTTAAAAAAAAAACCTCCTCTTAGACTTCTTCTCCCCTTCTCTGTTCTAAACCCTTAAAGTAATTTCTTTCTTAGTATCGGGGTGAAATCCAGCATGTTCTGACAGATTCTTACAGAACTGGTAGCGGAAATTTTGTGTAGTTCAGAGAACCATCAAATGCTCTGGTTGGTCCCAGAGTGGGATGAGAATGGAGATTTTGCAATATCCTTTCCCTGGAGTGGGGTGGGAATGGAGATTTGCAGTATCCTTCCCCTGCCACGCCCACCAAGCCACACACCACGCCTACCAAGCCACGCCCACAGAACCGATAGTAAAAAAATTTGGATTTCACCACTGCTTAGTATTATAAACAGTGGGGAGATATTAAATGTGTGAACTTTCTCTTACTCACTAGAGAAGTGTTAAAGCCCACCTGACATTCTGTCTTTTTCAATATTTTAGCCTGAGAGTAAACTGATAGACAATTTGCTCCATGAAAGCAGCATTTAAGAAGAAATGGAACACCAACTGAAATGTCAAGGATTGATTAAATCATTTGTGCTGTATCAAGAAGGAAAAAAATGAGTCTCTTTACTGTATCAGTTTCCTACTGTTCCCATGTTTCTCATTCACTTACGGGGTGATTCTAAACTACAAAATAAAACCAATTTCACCATCAACAGGAAATATCTCTGTTATAATTCTACTTTTCTTATCTCCAAGGAAAGGCCTGAACTGCCAGAAGATGCATTTTTAGAAAATATGAACTTAGCCATGGTGTTCAGACTAACTGAAATGAGTCTTCAGATGAAGATAATTAACTGTGCCTTCCTTCAGACAGAAACTATATATCACCATCTGATGCCATAGAAAATATATTATTCAACTAATTCAGCTTAGTAATACCCCACAATATATCTTGCAAATTCAGCTACATGCTTCACAAATGTTGAGGTCTTGAGCTTCTTTTCACCTATTGTCACTGAAAACTCTGCTATTGGTTCACAAACTTCTCAGAAAAACAAAAAAAATATGGAAAAATAATCAGCAAGGATATTAAGTAAATTAATTCTGGAATAATTACAGGAAAGAAAACTCACTTGTCTACACTGGCTTGCAGTTTATTGATTTACAATAACAATTTCTTGCACTTTCAGAAACGGCTTGCACACAAGACTGACTTTGAAAATGGACCTTTGAGCCTGTGCAGACTGCATTTGTGAAGGCTTTGCCTGAGATTAAGCAATATAATTATACAGATTACGGTCCTCTTCTGGGTTTCGATTAATCTCAAGAAACTTTTGAAACCGAGTCCCAAAGGTGCTTTTTCAGGAAGCAACTGGACTTGTTTTTCTTTGAAGATGTTTCACTTCTCATCCAAGAAGCTTCTTCAGCTCTGATTGGATGATGGAGAATGCAAGGATTTATATTCTTTGCAGACAGCTGGTCATTGGCATTCTTTTGGAGAGTCATTGAGGCCACTTGGAGGTTTATTTGTGTCATCAGGGTCACCTGAATAGTGCAAGTGGGCGTGGAGCCTTCTTGGCTGCAGAATATTTTCTGCCCTAGGTTTGAAACCATGCTTATGACTTATAAAGTTCTGTCTAGCATAGGGCCTCACTATCTGACAGAATGTTTCTTCTCATGTGGACCTACATACTCACATTTTAAATTAACCTGTGCATTCTCTTCTTCAAGTATTTCTTCCTTTAGTGGCTTGGAGGATGTGAAAGAAGAAAATTTTCTTAATTGTTTTCCAATAGTCCTAGAATGTTTTTCTAATCATCAGGCACTTTACTGGTAAATGTATAATCCTTGGAGTAAACACCTTTTTTTCTCTCAGGTATTTTAAAGTGTATTTTATAGTTTGATATCAATTGTTTTACTTAGTTAAAATCTATTATTTTGTTCCCTGATGATATTCTGCTCATTCATAGTTTTTTAAATTGTAAAATTGTTTTATCCAGATTTTTAAAATCATGTCTAATAAAACAAAATTATTAAAAATAAGCTTTTATTTAATAAATAAACACAATAAACATAATACACATACTACATACATTAGTAACAAAATCTTGGCAATGAGTACATTTTGGCATTCTCCATGATTAACTGCATTGAGTTAATCCCCTATTTTTATGTTCAGGGATCTGGAATACATATAATCAGAAGTCTTATTCAGGCAGTAAGACCAACCAGGACAGGTAATTATGTAGGAAAAGCAGGAATTTACTGTTCAATTCAGTCAGATGTATGATTAAGTAGAGAGGCCACCCTTCATGGTAATATTGGGTAGCAATGTTCCAAACAGGAATTTATATGCAGCTAGTCCTCAATTTACAACCATAATTGAGACTAGAATTTCCGTTGCTAAGCAATGTGGTTGTTAAATTTTTACAACCTTTTTGCCACAGTTAGGTGAATCACTTCAGTTAAGTTAGCCATGTGGTTGTTAAGCAAATCTACTTTCCCCATTGACTTGGCTTGTTGGAAGTTGGCTGGAAAAGTTGCAAATGGCGATCATGTGATCTCAGGACCCAGCAATCATCATAAATACATGCTGGTTACCAAGTGCCTGTATGTTAATCACATGACCATGGGACTGTTGCGATGGCCATAAGACTGACGACTGATTGTAAGTCACTTTTTTCAGTGCTGTGGTAACTTCGAATGGTCTAAATGAAGTTGTAAGTTGATGACTATCTGCATTCTGTTCAAGATGAACAGGATTTTAATGAAAGCAGTTTTGGGATGTGTTACACTTTCCAGTAGTTCTTGCCATTATGGACCACTTCTCAGAACTTTTGTGCTGATTCAGAACATAAATCTACATGTTTTCCTCCACTTTTATGAGTTTTTATGCCCATGAATGATACTGTGAAGAATTTATGATGGTAGAAATCTTCACTAACTATGGGTTTATTGCCTTTTCCAAAGGAATAAATCCATGCTACTTAAAAGGAAAGATATAAAGTTCTCTTTGTTGAAAGATTCACAACTGACAGAAACAGTCCCAGGGATTTCTAACTGCAGAAAATGTGCAGGATTGTAAAAGGCATAAATGGAACACGGGATAAAGATTAACAGAGCTCCTCCGCAGATTCACAAAATATGCACAGGAGTATAGCACATTTCTCATCCTAAAAGGCTTGAACAGGTGAGTGCATATTTTCAGCTAAGAATTTTATTCCCAGTCTCATCGAAATTCTGCATTTCCTTATGAAAATTAATTGCATAAGGTTGGAAAAATAGGAATAGCAATATAAATTTTATCTTTGAATTTATTCATACTGCCCATTGTAACGATGACACCTTTCTCTCTTTACCTGCTTAAATGCTATTTTTCTTTGGCTCTAACCAACTAAATTTTATTATAGAAGAAGGAATACAGTTTGATTTACTGAAGTAGCTCTGAACAGAATCCTATAATGTATCATTTGGTGATAACAATAAAACTACAATGCACTCTGTGGTTTTTTTATTTCATTAGATATTATTTTTCATAAATGAACAACAAATAAAGGTGTGCATGTCTCTCTTTGTGTGAACAATGTAGTGTTACCTAAGAAAAACAACCTGCTCTTTCATTTCACTTATAACATTTTTTTTATTTTACACTTCAATAAACATTTCCAATTATGATATGGAGAATGGGCTAGTAAAAGCAATAGATGAACTTGTGACATTGCATAGACACACATACAAGTTTGACAATTCTAGTTTTTCTATAGGGATTCACACAATGTTTCTGGCATCAGATATCTTCCTAGTATAGACTCATTTTCAGATATACTGAAAGGGCTTCAGATCTGGTTAGGATCATCTGTATATACTAAATAATGAAATTACTGGATTAACAATGGCAAGTTGGTGACTATTGTGAAGACAATAATTGGTAATGAAATCCCATCCTGAATCAGAACTGAGCATAATAGGACCTATTTCCAGGAAAGTGGCTATAAGATATGGAATTATATGATTAGTGAGTGCAAGTTGGAATTCTTTTTACAGCTATATGTAAAAAAAGTGAAGGTGACATTATGGAATTTATAAAAATAAGCTGTGTATTTTACAATGTGGCCCCAAGTGACATAGCTGGATCAGTGGTGGGTTTCAAATTTTTTACGACCGGTTCTGTGGGTGTGGCTTTTGTGGGCGTGGCAGGAAAAGGATACTGTAAAATCTCCATTCCCACATCACTCCAGGGGAAGGTTACTGCAAAATCCCCATTTCTTCCCGATCAGACTCGGGAGGCAGAGAATAGATGGGGGTGGGGCCAGTCAGCATTTTTACTATCGGTTCTCTGAACTACTCAAAATTTCCGCTACCGGTTCTCCAGAACTGGTCAGAACCTGCTGAAACCCGCCTCTGAGCTGGATGCAGAAAAATACCTGTAGATTAATCAGGTTCTTGAATGCTATCATGCCACTTCTAGCTCTGTAGAAGAAGAAAAAACGTCTTATTTGAGTTGATTGAAAGCAGAGTTTTGCTAAAAGTGATAGTAACTACAGTATATCATTCCAGAATTTTCCAGAAAGTTTACTATAGAAAGTGAAAATAGATTTTAATTAATAAATACATGAATTTAGCTTCCTTCCATATCCCTTAATTGCAACTATTTTATATGGAGAGAGAAGTTCCTTTAGTAATAATACATTCTCATAAATGTATATTTTGATTTGTGGTGTGGGTAATTATTTTAATTACCAAGTAACTAATGGAAATGCCTATAAATGTCCTTTTTTTCACTGAATCATTAATCTCTGTATTGTCTGCACTTCCCTGGGCTTCAGTTACATCTGAAATAAAGATATCAAAATTAAAAAAAAAAAGTTTACCATGGCTCTTTTATGGGCTAGAACAGACAGGCTGTCAAGGAGGTTTCAGAACTGACGGAGATAAGCGGTAATGGAAATGAATACCAGGAGCAATATTCTCTGTTCCTCCAATTATTATTATTATTATTTTTGCAAAAATATCAACCAAAAAGGGTTAAGAAACCCTAAAAGCATTTCAGGTAATAAGATAGTAACATAAGAGGCATCACATAATATGTTTCATACTCATCGGAAGCAGGCATGGAATGCAAATAATCTGCTCGAAATTAACCTTAAGGACCACGACACTTTAGATTTTATACAGGTAGTCCTCAACTTACAACCACAACCGAGCCCAAACTTTATCTTGCTAAGCGAGAAATTTGTTAAGTGAGTTTTGCCCATTTTATGACTTTTCTTGCCACATTTGTTAACACATTGTAGAATTCTATATATATCCTAGAACATAGGATTCTAGTAATATATACATTATAGGATTCTGTAATCACTGCAGTTATTAAGTTAGTAACACGGTTGTTAAGTGAATCTGGCTTTGCCACTGACTTGGCTTGTCAGAAAGTTGCAAAAAGAGATCATATGACCCCAGGACACTGCAACTGTCATAAATATGAACCCGTTGTCAAACATGCAAATGTAAATCAGATGACTGTGGGGATGCTGCAATGCTCATAAGTGTGACAAATGGTCATAAGTCACTTTTTTCACTGCCATTATAACTTCAAACAGTCACTAAAGATTCTGTTGTAAATCGAGGATTACCTGTATAGAATTTTCAGTGGGAAAGTTTTATAATCTTACAATCTGAGCCTGAGTGGCGTAGGGGACTAATGCTCCTACTAAGGCAGTATTTAACTTCCAGCTGCCTGCAATAACTGCGAGTTCAATTCTCACCAGGCTCAAGGTCGACTCAGCCTTCCATCCTTT
>JANHZT010005849.1:450792-470574 GCA_032468215.1 Stegonotus admiraltiensis | reverse complement strand
GAAATGGTAAAAGAGCAGCCCCGAACAAATAAAAATGAAAGTTAAAGGATAAGATGAATGATCAATGATTAATGATGTATAAGAGACTGTACACTTAAATATGTCTATGAGAAATAAAAAAAAATATGAAAAAAAAAGCCCTCCCTTCACCTCAATGAACTTGCTTAGAATAAAAGAGCAAGAAACCAGGACATTCTGAAAGGGGGGATAAAAATAGAGAACTATTATGTAAATAATATGAACATTTTGAGATAGGGGTTTTTTTTTTGTAACCTGAAAATTAATTGTACAGAAATGATTTTTTCAATGAGCGGAAATGGTCTGGACATTGTACAGTTCAGTTGGCATTGGTTGACAAATTATATCTTTTTGCAACTTAAAACCCTACAATTTTATGAAATAGAGAGATTAATGCCTGTATGTGATGACAGGACTTTGTGGATAGAACAAGCACTACATGGGGATTAATTAGCAACCAATTTGATGCTCATGGGATGCAGATACAAAAACATGGTTGGCCCACCTCCCTACGAAAGACTGATGAGACATGTCTGACAGGTTCTCTGCTAAAACTCTTCTCAGCTTTGGAAGATGACAGTGAAGATTTAGATGCTTTTGTGGCTTTGGATGAAAGAAATGACATTCAATTCACAGAAGAAAGTTTGAAATGCTCTTGAGACATTTGTATGCAAGAGGTACTCACAGATATCGACAGCAAGGGCAGTGAAGGACCTCAGCAAAAGAGAGAAAGAAAATGAAAAAAAGTTGATACAATTGAATACAGATAGCCAAAATGTGTCCTAAATATATGAAGTACAGAATTCAGTCATTTTGAACAGAGAAAATTGGAATGCTCAGCAGTATTTTCTGGTATCAACTCAACAGTATTTATGGTGTAATGGGAGACTGCCAATTTGCATTTGCCCATTTTGAATAGGACTACATTTGTTAATAATTTTGTCTGCATATAAACACATAATGGAATATCATAAATATAATTTAGGTTTGTTCATAATTAATTTTATATCTTTTTGGATATTGTTTCCATTGCTGAACATTAACTTCAATGTACTTCCTTCTGCTACTTCTGCATATTTTCCTGCTTGCTTCCAGCAATTAATTATTTAACCCTCTGTCTCTTTCAGATTTTATATTTCATTTTAATAAATGTCTTCTACCTGATATAAACCCCCCCCCCACAACATTTGGTAACTCACTGTGTTTACCCGTAATATTATTTCCCATGTTTCTTCTTTTCCAGCTTGATCTGTAATCTAATGTAAAAAATACTCCTTATTTCAGGCTATTGATCTATCTTTTCAAATATCTGAAATTCAAATACCAGAAATTACAACACATGTCCAAAACAGCTTACAAGAGGTTGGGCTCAGAGACTTTGGGAGATACCGTTTAAAGGAATTCTGTATGTCCTTCAAGTACTTCTGATAATACAACCCTTATTTAATATCAAGAACTGAAGCCAGACTGCTGGACTTTCTCACTGTTCTACAGTTGTAAGAATATTCATCAAAACATAAAGTGTCTGATTATATTCCAAAATCCCTACAATTGGGCACAAGATGGGAACTCTCATGAGGTTGACAGAGATAATGAAATTCCATCATTCTCCCAGTATGATGGGCTGGATTTAGTCTTGAACTAAAAATAAATCCTAGCATTTTCATCAATATTATTGTCATTGCTATCAGCCTATGGAACTAAATTCCAAACTGTCTCAGGATGAATTAATCTATCATCAATTTTACATCCTGTATAATAGCAAAGGTCCCTTGAAAATACATCTGTCTCGAGGCATTTTCATTTCACTACCTGCTATTCATAAAAGAAATTAAACAAACAGTGGCCTTAAGGTGAATCTGACATGTAATATAGCTGAATGTGCATCCCAGGGAGATTGCATGTACAGGCTGCTGTTTGACATGATCAATTCTGAATCACTGAATTTTCTATCATTTTCGTAATAGAAAATCCATTTACCATATGATAGCCAGGCAGCTTAGACAAAATTTTCAAAACAAATGTATTACTTGTCATATCATTTTTGCTTATGTAAATTGTCCCAGACTTCATGGGAAAATGGGGCATTGCAACGAAATTGATATATTAAAGAAGTGTTCTAGTGAAAACTAATACTGTGCCAAGCAGGATCTAGCCCAGTTAAAGTGAGGCAATGGTGCAGTTGTTTGACTGAGAGAAAAAAAACTTGCAGCTAAGAGTCTTGGTTATGTCCTGTACTGTCCAAATGACATGATATGTGATACCAGTACAACATCAGCATTACTATTAACAACATTAACAGCATTAACAACATAATGAATTGTTGGAAGAAATGTCCATCTGGGTTCAGTTTCAAGTGGAGAGAAAGACACTGGAAACATGGAGACTGCTTGGAAAGATAGTTTTTAATGGTGGACAGGACCACATAGTTTGAGGTCCTGGGGAAAAAAAGGGAAGAGATACTGAGAATGCCTGGGTTTTATGCCCTCTCTAAGCTTTTGAATTTGAGCTTGTATTCTGATTGGTTGTCAGACCCCCATGGGGCCATGCAGGGGCACCTCTGTAGGCTGTCCTGAGTCCCAGGCTTGGTTGACTCCTGCTGGGTGATGATGTAATGAAAGGGCTTTGGGATTCCTATTATGGCTCTGCCTGAAGGAGGTAGATCTTTGTTATGTAGAATAGACTGGCCCAGGCCTTAATGACCCATTGACAAAGGGCTGAGCTTCTGCCTCCCTTTTAGGAGAAATATTCTGCCCTTTTAATATTTCCTAAAATATCTCATTTTCCTAGGAATATATAAAGTATCCTGCCCTTCATTTCCAAGATAGGATATGACAGGATATGTCACCTGACCATGGCAGTTTCATACAACCTCTCGTTGCTAAGTTGCTTATTTGTAGGGAATTCTTATTGGGACTAAATTAATTGATTTAGACTTTTTAAAGCAACTGTCGCTCTTGGAATGTCTATGAAATTTCTATGAAGTTCTTTTCCCTTCTCCATTAAGGCCACTCAAACTTTTAGCAGCACTTGTTTAATATTCTTTTTCTTCATTTCTTTTTTTTTAAGGGAGATTATGGGATCAGTATTAAACTGCTTCTACACTGCTTCACTGCTGTTTGGTAGCTGGAAATAAAGTTGACAGTCTTTATATATTCAGCCTAGATTCAGGAAACACTGGAAACTTTTTTTTTACTTGTAACCAAGGATCGTGGTGTAAAACAATAAAATGCTGGATTTGTACTCTAATGTGTTTCCTAGTAGATATGATAATCCACTTTGGCAAAGCAGAGTGGTTCAGAGCCAGGTAATTACTGTATTTTAACTTTTTTGTTTGTTCACTGAAATCTGAAGAAACATTTGGCAGGCCGTTTGACACTATTTAAAAATCTAGTATTTTCCCCTTGTTTGGCATTTCCGGATAGGTAAAGTTGATCTTCACATTCCTTAAAGAATCAGAGAAAGAGGGGAGGGGAGAAACATTTCTCATAAAACAATCTGAGTTTCTATCAATGTTCTAGACTTCTTAAAGTTAAAAAAAGAAACAATTATTAAAGTTTTTTAAAAGTAAGGAATTCCAATATGTCTGTATGGGAGAAGATGGATAGCAAGAAAGATGAAGATGTAATGAACTGTAACAGATTATAAAAATATAAGTTGACTTTATTATAGGGATACAACAAAGTTGGGCAAAAAGTGTCCATCCTTCTATCTGGCTTTTGTCAAACTGGGAGATACCAAGTATCAATAAATATGTGAATTTGCAATTTATGGTTCTCAGCATTAGCAAAGGTCAAATATAAGAATATTTTATTTGTTCATTTGTTTGTATCCCTGCCTTTTACAAATAACTCAAGGTGGCACACATTCCAATACATTCCTTTTTCCTCTTATTTTTCCCACAACAACAACTCTGAGAGATGTGCTAGGCTGAAAGAGGGTGACTAGCCCAAGGCCAGACTAGAACTTACTGGCTCCTGCTTCCTAGTACCCTAGTGCCTTTACCACTAGACCAAACTGGCTTTCATTTAAAGTGACAATGTGGAGACTCACAGGTTCTGTTATCTGTCATCCACACCTCAAATTGGTTTATTCCTTAATCCCCAGAGTTTGAACAAATGGTTTAATATTCACCTGCAAGTTCAGTCATGCCTACAGCCCAATTCATTATCACTTGCTTAATCTTAGTCTTATTCCTTTTTTGCTTCTTCTTTTCTGTGCTTGAGGATTCTCTGCTAATTTTACTTTTAATTGTATGATTCAAATGGTGGATTTAATTCTGAGCTGACTTAGGTTGTGGCCTTTTGAATTGTGGTTTTCTGAAATTTTCTTGGTTTGCCCTGGGTCTTTTAATCAGCCTAAAGGAGATGAAGAGGATCTATAACTTTCTAGGCCTCTTTGGACAAAATATATTGACTATGAAATCTGTACTATTTTATTTATCAATAGAGAAACAAAGGAAAAAAAAGGTGTCTTTAGAAAATGTGCTAAATTTTGTAGGATTGTTTCAGCTGTACATGTTCTTCAATCCCTATTAAATAAAGTTCTTTTCCCCAAAGCAATTTACTTTTTAAGCAAAAGATTCTTAAACAGTAATGGTCCCTTGCCTCCTTTAAAATGTTGTTTGATGATGATGATGTTCTTACTTATCTCCTCGTAAAAGATACAGTCCTTTTATACATTTTCCTGTAAACTTGCATTATACTGCAGAGACCAGTTAAATCACAAAGTAAGCCAATTCAATGGTGAATGAACAACCATAGTACTAAAAAAACTGAACAGTTTCACTTTACCAGCTAATTTACTTAGTTATAACCCTAAGGCATCAACACTGTTTATTGCTATTACTACCAGCAGAAGAAGATTGTAAAAAAATAAACTAACAATTAATTCCTAGCTGGGATTTTTTTTATATATATATATGTATGTATACTCATCCAAATAATCAAAAATGTGTTTGCTTATGTTTCACTATGGATATTCACTAAATATTGCTATTTAGAAGAAAAGATGTACAACAAGAATTTATTAGCAAGAAAACTGGAATAATACATTATCATATTAAAAACGTTCAGAATGTCCCTTGTGGAGGTAAAAATCTGTCAAAATGCAGAGATCAGACCTGAAAGTTATCATCTCCAACTGTTTCCTGTTAGTATAGCTATACTGCTTGAGTATCTTGTGAATTGTAGAATATGTGGGAGCAAAAAGTCAGAAAAGATTAATATAAGAATAATGCTTTTCTGAAAAACTGCAGCATTCGTTCTTTTTTATTTTCAATGTTTTCAAGGCTTTACAGGTATCATATCCATTTAAAAATACTGTACATATATTTAAACCGCACCACTGAATTCAAGTGGCAAAATGACCATTGAATTTCAAAGAGAGAGATGACAGTGGGATCTACAGATAACATACATAAAATATGGAGCTGCAGGCAACCAATACACCAATAGCTGCTCATCCCAACTTTATGGGGTTGCAAGCAGCTTTAGGAAAAGGTTTGGAAGGTGTGCAAAACAAACAAACAAAAAAAAACAACCCTTGGTAGACTGTAAGTGTGTGGAATAGATTATAATGGAAATATTTTCTGGGAATAAAAATCAAATCGTCTGACCAAGCAGTGACAGAATGGTATTTTAAAAAATCCTCTAGAGTACATACATAATAAAATATAATATGGAGCTTATTTTTGGCATTTACATGTATATGACATTTAAAACACATTCCCTTTTATTAAATTACCTAAAATCTGGAAGTACAGGACTGGCTCCTTTGTCTATAGGATTGTTTTTAAAGACTGGTAATTGCAAGACAAAGGGCAGAATTTGTGCAATAGAAATATTGAGATTACAGATTTCCTCAACTCTTTCTCTACAGTTATAAAGTTGAAAGAGTAAAAAAGGGGAACTCCAAGAATGGTGGTTCATTCATTGAATCCTCATCATGGCCCAAGATCAGGACTCAGGTTCTGATTCTGCCCCAAAAAAAGCTGTTCCAGTTGAGTCTGTGGAATATCAACCTCAGGAAGGACAAAGTCAGAAATCACTTCAGGCTGATCAACAGGTACCAACTGAGCAACTAGAAAAGTCAGGTCAGGATGACACAAAGCCTCTTAGTCCCTGCCATAGATGAATAGTGAAAAGAGCACAAGAGTGAAGGTCTGATTGGTTCCTCACCAAGCAATGGGATAAACCAGCTGGTTGCAGTCTTATTTAAGAAACAGTTATGAGTCAGGTGCTTTTTGCTGAACAATATCTCTGGCTTATATGTGATACTCATGTGTGGATTCTACTCTTGAACCTCTGACATTTAGACTAGGTGACAATCTTGACCTGTCTGTCTGCTGGAGGGCGGTACTTCTTCTATGTACTCTACATCTATGTACTCCTACTTCAAATCAAACTTCGCTAGTAAGACTTTGCTTCACTGTTAACTTTCAGTCTTGAAGTAAGACAGATAGTCTCCTGAGAAACCATATCATATTATTGAAACCATATCATATTAATGCACATATGTGCATGTGTGGCTGAAATCTGAAACAGGACTCTGACTGTAATTTTAAAGAAAATTAATATTTTTCCTCCAGTTCTTATTCAGTTTGAATTGCTTAGTGTTATTAACTAATTAACTGTAATTAATTTAAATTATATTTTTACTGTAGAATTCTTGCATCTAATTATGAAATGCCAAGGGTATGCATGCATGTTCTATCTTTTATCGTAAATCAATTTTCCAGCAATTATCTGCAAACTCTCTAATTTCCTACATTTCAATTAAATCCCAAGGAAGACATAATGAGGGAGCTCCTTATTTGGTTCCCCTGCCTCCCCCACACTGACGGTCTTGCTGTGGAGATGTTTTTGGACACATTCTTTTTCCTTTGGAGAAATTTTGTGAAATCATCCACCCAGCTTTAAGGTTCAAAGGACTATTTCTGTCCAGGTCTTCACTCAAGAAAGACCCCATTATTGTGTATGTGTGTGTGTACACATATGTTTAGTTAGTTAGACACCTAGTTCTCAAATGGATGGCTAGAGGGCACTTCTCAATAATATATGGTCAACAATTTGGGAAAATCACCCAATTTGGAAACTACATCATTCAGTCCAGGTGCATTTTTGTATTGGTAAAGTTTGCTGTTTTATCTGATGTAAATTAATGATTATAGATAAACTCTTCAGCCCTGCCTTTTCATTCCTAATTTAAGTGGAAATAGATAAAAGATAGTGATGAAGTTAGTTCCAGCCTCATCACAAACAAATGAAAAACAAACCCCTATCGTTATTCATTATATAAGTACATGGATGAACTGAATATGTTTTTAAAAACAAGGTAGGATGACTATGCTTGTAGTATTATATAACAAGATATATTAATGAGCTTCCTTTCTAAAATGAGAACTGGCCATTGCCAGTTTTTAAAGATCAATTTTTCATTCAAAATCAAATTTCAGCTTTCTTAAAGAGTACTGCAGGATTGTCACAGTAAATATCTGGTGAAAATAATGGCTTTCCAGCCTGTGGAGTGTTTCAAACTAATGAAAAGCTTATGTGGATTCATTACATTAAGGTTAAGATAATTGGATTCTTCTTGAGCTTTTGCATTATTGACACAGTTTTACTTAAACAAAACTAAAATGGCAAGTTCTTAATATTCCATATAAACAGAAAACAATTCTTCCTGCTCTGGAATGTTTAGCTGACTAAATCATCTGAATCTTAATCATCTGTCTTGATTAACTGAGTTGTATAAGAACTCTGTTCCGTGCTATGATTAACTGGATGACAAACAACTGACAACCAGATGACAACCAGAATGAAGACTGTGGACAGACAGTGTCCAATTTTCATTTTATTTTAGTATTTTTAACCTGGACTTTGAAAGAGCATATTTTATTAGCAGTTTGGCTGCTATGATTTTATTTTGCATGAAAAAGCCTGAGGGGGTTAGCAGATCTAATTTAAAGGTTGTTTCTGTTTTTAGTCACTAGTAATAAAGCTAATGGATTGTAGTTGGGGCAAAATAGATTGGTTTTATGTATCTGTTACTTGTTTCATGTAGCAATGAATAACTGATGTTTGTGTGTGTGTAGGGGAAAATTAGAAAACCAGAAATCATATTAACAAATACTTTTGCTTTTTAAATTTAATTGTTTAATGTCAACAAGCCTCTCTAGATTTTCATGAAGAGGAAGTATACAAATTGTAGTTTTGTAGGATCATGGATTAAGAATGCAGCTCCATATCCTCTTTTGACTAAATCTGTTGTCCTACAAATCATCCTCTAATTCTAAAACTTTTAAGTTTTTAAGACAGCCGAGCCCAGACTCTCCCTTCATAAGTCATTGTTAATTTGCTGGAATGGTTAGTGGCCCTGTCAATTTATTTATTAATTAATTAAGCTTATATACCGCCCTCTCTCCAGAAGGACTCAGGGTGGCTCACAGCAATAAAAAACAGATAAAATCAATATTAAAATGTTAAAAACCATTAAAACTCCCCTTAAAACCCCTTCAGTCCAATCCGGCCTGGCGAAATAACCGTGTTTTGAGGTCAAGGGGGAGTCCCAGGAAGGAGTTGATTCCATAAGGAAGGTGTGTCCACAGAGAAAGCCCATTCCCTAGGAGTCGCCAGACGATGATACTCTGATTTCTCTATTAAACAATGAAATTTAAAACAAAGTACAAAGTATTTGTGAGTATGCGTTTTATTTTTTTCCCCCTACACACATACACATACACAAAACACAAACATCAGTTATTCATTGCTACATGAAACAAGGAACAGACACATAAAATCCAATCTATTTCATTTTGCTCCAACTACAATCCATTAGCTTTATTGCTAAACATCCCAGGTGGCTGACATGAATACTCCTAAGCATGTTATTCCTGGTCACAGAGCTTGAGCAGCACTTTGGAACATGATGGAGTTGAAGGGTATGAAGCAAGAAAAATGTCGTCTAAAATGCTAGTGGAGGAAAACTTCTGGCAATTGAACACAGATTACAGCCCATTTTTAGGCATACTCAGAAGTTGTGAGATGGAGAAGAATTGTTTTTTGTCCATTGCATCTTCTTAGTGTTGTCCCGGGAAAGTTTTTCCAGTTGGTATAAAGATTTGCTGAAGGCATAATATTTTCTGGAGAACTGGATAATTCCCTCTTTGGTTTTCTTTTTTCATTTAAATCAATTTATGTTGCTTCTTTTCATCCTACTCTTCTCTGAGATACCCTTCTTCCTTTCTCCTTCTTCACTAAGAGCAGAGGACTTCATTAGCACGTCTCATTCATGTTTAAATGTATTATCCTGAATCCAATGTGCTTTATTAATAGATCAAATTGAAATTTCCATGTTCCAGTTAAACCTCACATTATTTCATTTACAGTATATTCACTTTATGAATCCTCATGGTCTGCTCTATTTTCCAGGTCAACTGTTTTTAACCACTAATCCACTTAGTTCTTCCTGCATGGTAAACAGGACTAATGGGCTATTCCTAAGAAAGTTTATGCCTACATTTTTGTGAGGAAAGCTCCAGAGTTGTTGTTTTTTTAAACCCTCTGGTGGATAGCAAATTATTCCTACACATAGTATTGGTAAATCTATTTTTGCTTTTAATTTTGATTTCCTAAACAGACCAAGTTGTACAGTTTTTCCTATGTTACTCTAATTGCTCCAACTCCAATAACAACTGCAAGGGTTAGGGATAGAGTTAGGGTTAGGGTTTAACTGGAGATTTTGAAGAAGAGATTAGACAGCCATTGTCTGGAATGGTATAAAGTCTCCTGCTTCATCAGCGGGTTAGAAGACTTCCAAGGCATCTTTAAACTCTGTTAAGTCCAATTTTGAAGATCTCCTCTTTCTCTTCTTCCATCACATCTTATGGCTCCTTCAAGTCTTTTATTCCCACCTCTTCCTTCTGCATCTTTCTGCTTTGTTTTTCACACACACAAAAGCCTTCCTTCCTACCTAAAATGACTTTCCTTTTTTCTTTTTTCTAATAAACTTCCTTCCTTCTAGAAGCTTCTCATAACACCCTCCAAAAATAAGAAGCCTTCCCTCACTCCTCTTATCTAAAATAAATTTGATTCTACAAATCTTTAAAAGCAAATGCCAGTCAGAGAAAAGTAATGGAATTCATAATAGCTTATTGACCCCCCTTTGTTGCCCTATTTCCAGAATGAGACAGCAACCATTTTTAAAAGATAGAAATAGATGGTGTCAGCCTTTACTCACTTCCCCTCCATTATAGATTGGCCTCCAGTCATGCTTTCCTGCTGTGCTTTGAAATAGTCTTTTCTTCTCATGTCACCTCCAATGTTCTTGTCCATTTTGGCTGGAGCACTTTGCTTCCTTATAGGCTAATGCTGGACACTTCTCACATGCAAGAACACACTTTAGCTTAGCCAACAGTTGCCCTCATGTAAGAGCTTCTGAGACCTTGTCTTTACCATTTGTACTAAAATAAATCAATGGCCGGGTTTTATTTAATATCTAATACGTTGCTTGTTTGAAACCCAGCAGAAATTATTTTTTTAAAAAAATATTAATTTCCTGAGTGCTTAAAGGAAGGGCCAGGTTCCATTTCCTCTTTTCTCCAGAAATACAAATTTAATTTTACTCTGTGTGGAGTGTATATGCATGTGTCTGGGTAATAGTAAGATCACACACTGAAAAGAAATAATTGACCATCATTTTTTTGGAACTGAAAAATAGGAGGAAAAGAGCTGGTAGCCTGAAGCTCGGACTGAATGCTCTGGAAGGTGTTGCAAAAAAATCATATTTTGTAACTTGGTTTAGACTTAAGCCGTAATAAAAATAGGACACTTTGAATGATTAAGTACAATATGCCCCTAGGCATTGTTGAAAATAATATGAAAAAGGAATCATGACTAATGTAATGTTAATGAGAACTAAAGGCACACAGGTGTTAAGGTTAGGGTTTATTATACAATGCCAAATAGAATTCATGAAAAGGGGGAAACCCCCCAGGAATAAATACCAAAACAAACAAAGAAGTCATGTATAAATTTCATTTAAGGACAGATTAACTGCATTTGTGGATGAGGGATCCTTGATGTTCTCTCAGCTTGGTTATTTTCTTGCAAACATTTCATTACCCAAACTAGGTAACATAATCAGTGCTTCTAAGGAGTGGCTTGCCCTGTCTGTGTAGGTGGGAGTGGTTTTGGTGGATCTTTGACTGGACTGCTTTTTTAGCTTGTTTGGCATTTCCTTGATTGGGATCAGTGGTGGGTTTCTACTGGTTCACCCCGGTTCAGGCAAACTGGGGTGAACAGTGGTGGGGTTCACCACCATTGGCGATAGTGGTGGCGGGACACTCCACCCACCTACCTGGATGTCATCACGGACATTCTGCGCATGTGCAGATTTTGTGCATGCACGCTCACAGTTCTGAAATGGTAGTGAAGGTAAGTGGAGCCCACTACTGATTGGGATATAATTTACTTCTTGATTGTTGGTCTGATGTTAAGCTTGGTGTTAATCTCTGCTCATTTGGGTTTTGACAGTTGGTGGGGAGGTGTTTTTGGTCTTTCTGTTTCTTTTTTGGCTTTGTGGATGAGTTTGTAGTTAATTTTCCATTGGATTTTCAGACTTGTAAGGCTGACCCATCTTTCAGGGCCAAAGAGAATGAAAGATATAAATGCAAAATGTTCAGGCTAACATGTGAAATGAAGCTGACCCTGTTTTACAAAATAGAGATCATAATTATGGAAATAATGAAGTCTGCTTTTAACAGGAACTTTGAATTGGAAAAAGATGGTAATCTTGGGAACATTTGGGTTTTGGCAAGGGTAGAACCCGATTCTCCAGGTAATTTTCTCTATCTGGTCCTTTTTCTTCCTTGTCTGACAGAACCACGAATGCTTTCTCCCATCTTTTAAATTAAGATTTATAGCCACTCCTCTCTTTCTCCACTAAATATAGCAGTTTCTGAAATGGTATTCTTCTGCAGAGTTTCTATGACTCAGAAGAACCAGTCATTTGAAAGAAGAAAGTACAATGCAAGTGGAAGAACAAAAACAAACATCCACACACCCCTACACACACACACACACACACACACACACACACACACACACGTCACTAAATACTTCGGCTTATTGGATCATCTGTAAAAGTTGCTTTGGAGATTTTAACAGTATCTGTATGATACTTCTGAGGTAAATAAGAGGACATTTGGAACTGAGCAGCAGAAGACTAAATTTGAGCTTTGTATAAATAGTGAACATGTAATTGCTAAAATGTGTAAACTTTTATTGAAATTTGAAAAACAAGTGAAAATGTTTGGTAAAACGAGCTGAGTACTTTGGACACAATATACAGATAGAACTGCAGGAAAATAAGTAGTTAAAAGAATTGAAATTTACATTATGACTATTTAATTATAACTTAAATAAGAATTTTTATGAAATCATGACTGTTGGCACATGAGTCCAGAGAAATTTGTCAGAAAGGTAAAACTTACTTCAAATTTATGTTGGATATGTATACAACATGAAGAATCATTTTATTGTGTTTGGTGGACTTGTAAAAAACCCAGAAATTTCTGAGTTCAACTACATACAAAGAATTCAGCTGGGATTAATAATCAGTCTTTCCCTGCTGGGATTAATAATCAGTCAATTAGAAAAGTGACATTAATAAAATTATTTTTATATATGATTACTGCTGCGAGATTATTTGCACAAAAATAGATCCTGAAATGCCCACAGTGGAGGAACGATTGGTGAAGATGACAGTACTAGCAGAAAGTGACAAAATTTACCAACAGAAGAACTGATTCAGTTCTATAGAGGAATTATTGAGTCTGTTATCTCAATAATGCAGTAGAATTACTATAACCATGTTGTTTCAATTATATTGTTTCTATTTGTTCCTAGTACAATTTGATAGCTTATTAGTAACCTTGACTATCACTAAGTGTTGTATCCTTTTATTGTCAATGAATGTATTTTATTCTCCTTACGTATACTGAGAGCATATACACCTAAGACAAGTTCCTTGTGTGTCCAATCACACTTGGCCAATAAAGAATTCTATTCTATTATCAGTGACTGGATACCCTTTATGGACTTTTTTTCTGAAAAAAAAAAGAATGAACTTGTGATTTGTGTATTTGAAGGTTAGCTTATGGAAAGAAGGTAATTATGATGAAAACTTAGACAAAGGGGATAAAATATAAATGCATTTATAAGTGCTTTCAAAAAGATCAGAAGCTACTTTATACATTTTTGTTTCTTTTATTTTCTTCATTGATTCTTTTTTAATATTTGTATTGCTTTTATTTTTTTTAATTCTCCAATAAAAATATATATTAAAAAAAGAACAGAAGTATTTGAAGAATCTGATGACTTTGTCAGAATGATGAAACAAACATTGTAGTATCATGATGGAAACTCTGTTCCTTAGTTATATGCTTTACATGCCATTGTGTACAAAAAGACCAACATTTGAGGCACAGTACCTGTTTAGTTATTTGTCCTCATTTATCCTCCTTATGAATATGAAGAAAATCAAATTCAACTGCAAAACAAAAATATCTATTAAAACAAGTTTCATATTTTCATGAATATGTAAATTCTGATTTTGCTGACATACTGATTAATGGGATTCATCACAATACAGCTTGAAGCAAAAAGATATTCTGATTGGAATTAAGGAAAATATCTTATTCAGTTTGAACATACCAAAATTTAAGAATCGCTTTATAAAGAACTACACATGTTTACAATGAAAATCACAAGCAAATGTGAAAAATAAGAGGCCCAGCAATTTTTGAATTATTCAGAAGTTAAGCCATTAGTAATAGTAACATAAACATTGTCATTTAGCTGGAAGAAAATTCCAAGCTAAAAAGAGTAAACTATATCATCTTCATTTGTTAGCTAGTTTAGCCTAAGGAAATTATATTACAACTAGTTATGATACAGAAGCACAATTATTGAAAGATTCAGATTGTTAATCACCAGAAGTAGGAACCAGGGGTGAAATCCAGATCGCCTGATCCGGTAGCGATTTTTCCCTGTGGTTCAGCGATCTGGTAGCGATCACTGCCTGAGTGTCATTACTTCCTGGTTTTAACCAGGAAGTAATTTTTTTTACCTTCTGCACATGCACAGAAGGTTTGTACATGCACAGATGTCCACATGCACGCGAAGTGAGCACACGTGTGTGGAACATGTGCTTCTGAACCAGTACGGAAGGTAAGTAGATTTCACCCCTGGTAGGAACATCATTTCAATGTAACCAGCAGGCAATTTCAATTATTATGTGTTCTTGAGTGATGTAGTCATAAATGCTTGATTATTTCTCATTATATTCCTGAATTGTGGTGCAAAAGTTCAAAGGCATGGGAGTCACTGGCTGAATTCCCTCAAACCATCTGTTTGACTCATAGCATAGGAAATAAGGACATACAAAATAATAGAACTCAGGGTCTCCTGATTTAAAATAACTCTATGATAGTGATGCCCTGAAATAAGCTGAAACCTACTTCTACTCTTTAATTATAGCTTTATGAAATTGAAGATGATAGCTGTTTTGATTTTTATTGCAAGGAAATTGGGTTGGGGAGGGGGCAGTTGATTTAAAGCAGAGTGCCATTATATGACAACTTTAATCCTCCACATTTATCTATGTTTCTAAAGAAAATGTAAGTATTGCTGTTTTATAAATGTAGGATGAGATCACACTTGGGCTATTATGTATAGTTCTGGTGTCAGTATCTTAACAAGAAAATTACAATACTGTAAAAAGGGGCAAAAAGGGCCACTTTTCTTGTTAGGTAGCTGTGTAGTTGAGAAAGTGGATAAATAATAGGTTCTATTTCATAATGTTAGAATTCAAAGTTATCCAGATTTGGGATCAATAAAAGGAAATCTTTCTTTATCCAAGATATAAATTAGTCTAATTTTTTTAAAAAATAGACTACTTTAAAAAGAGACTGAACAAAACCATGTAGAATTACTAAAATGTGTGATTTCGTGAAGTTTCAGATTTTCTGAAGCTAGGCATGGAGAAACACAATTATTAAATCCCCATTTTACAAAAGTCCCAGCATTCCAATATGAAGTTATGTTGTATTAGTTTTGTTTACTACAATAATTCTGTATTCACATGAAATCAATCTATCTATCTATCTATCTATCTATCTATCTATCTATCTATCTATCTATCTTCATCATCATCATCTATCTATAGAGAGGAAGTTCTGTAAGAACACAGCGGTTGGTGTGTGGAGAATTGGACCTCTCCTCCCTCACCAGACATGCCTTCCTCGGGGTGGCATAGAATAGCACAGCACCCTGCCATCCCCACACCCAAAGGGAGAGACCTGGGCTCCACCTCACCTTGCCATGCCTGCTGCCAGGGCAACCAGCTTACTCCTCCCTGCCAGGTACAGTGATGGGGCATTGTGAGAGCAGTGGAGCCCAGCACCCATCTTTTTTGGGGAGTGGTAGGGCACTGCCCCACCCTCAGGAAGTTGTGCCTTGTGGCGGAAGATTGCATTGTAGCCACAAAGATGCAAATACCAACACAAACACACCCTGACCACTTTTCTCTTCCTTTGTCCAGTTCCAATTCAACCAGAGGTTTTAGACAGCCTGGATGATTTCAGCCAAATCATCCGTTTGCAGCAGATCCACATCCCATTCTGTGTCCAGCAGTGAGTATGGTCTGTAAAGGAAGCTTAGTGAATTTTGGTTTTTGGATACTTTTGGATGTTTCAGGCAGTTTCCCTACTGTTGTCTGTGTGTTATTCTACAAGAAACAAATTGTTTCTTAGAGGGAAGACAATAATTTGCAGTCCAACTGTGGTGTTGTTCAAACAATCAAACATTTACTGTAGGAGTGTGTGACTTCTTTCTTTTTTGTCTATTTGTTTCCTTGATTCCTATATTACCCCACTGCACAGATTGTTTGGGGATCATGGCTATTCATCGTTAGCTAGACTTTTTTCAGAAATTCTTTCAATCCTCCTGATTCTATGAAAGGTTGCAATGTTAATTGATGCTTTTATTGCAGTGGTATTAGTGGGATCCTCCAGTCATGGTATGCCATCATCTGGGACATGGAGAGAGGGTGAGGAGGGAATAAGATGGAGGTGGTGGAGGAGAAAAAAATAAATGGAATGGAATTTAGTTTATAAATATATAAATATACATCCATGTATATTTAAAGATTGTTTTTTCCCCAATCATATGTTGGTGGATGTTTATGATCTGCCAGGATGTAATCTCTTATTTGGAGAAAGATATTTATCTCAAGCCCCCCATTCTCATTTATAAATGGAGATAGAGAAATTAATGAATTTGCTCCTTTGCTCAGAAACTCTTTGCTCCTAAAAAAAACTAAATTAGTGGCCACAAAAACTTTTGTAGAGCACAGCAACTTCCTAAAATAGCTCTTATAAAGAGAAGATATTATAAAACCTCACGAAAATGTTATAAAAATTGGTTAAGGAAAATAATTGCTTGTTCCTTAACAGATGTATTATGAAGAAAAATAATTTCCTGGCAGACATTTTTAGATCCTTATCACGTCCTGTTAAGATAGCAATGGACCTTGATTTTCTACTCTCTCCTCATACAAAATACACAGAAGCCTCATAGCATCTTTCTGATCATACACCTTAACTTGTAGTTTTGTCTATGGAAAGATACTCCTCTTGGGGGGGGGAGGGAATTAAAAGAAACAGGATCTGACAGTATGGCTTTTAGAAACCAAACTCAAGGATACTTTTGCGAGCTGCTCGTTATTTTGAAAATGAAACTATGAAAAAGAACATTTTCCATAGGAAAAAAATCCTAGTCCAATTATATTATTCTCACCACTGATTTTGAATATATATCATTCCTCTTTGGGGAAATCACTTATTATAATATTTATTTTTACATGCCTCTATTATCTTTACCTTTGTTCTATTTTATTTACTTTTGATCTGGATCATTGAACTTAATAATAAAGAATAAGATCCCTCTTTGACTCTACAAAAATGATATTGCCTGCAAGGAATCCTCATTATATTTTGTTGATTTTTATCTTGGGAATATCCAGAAAATAATAATAATAAAAGATATTGATTTCTTACGTTTGATACATATATCCATATGCACAGAATATATAAATCAGTTTGCCTACTAAAGATGAAATAGTAGAACAACTGAAGATGAAATAGTACATATCCCTGAAGCCCAGCTAAGCTCACAAGCAATTTAAAATAAGTACTTAATGGGCACTTTTACACTTTACAGTGTAAAGTGCCTTTTACAAATCTATGAATTGCAGCTATATCATCATCATCATCTTCACTGTTATCAGTTTTAGATTAGGCATTCAATTACAAAGCACATTTTTCAAAGCACAATACATTTTCATATAACTGATTATAGAGTCAAATATTCCTCCATTTTGTTATAAGCCAATAATAAAACATGCTCAATCACTTAAAACCTTTAATATAGTTGTTCTGCTAATCTTATTTCTTTCCTTAAATTAAAGGTACACTATATCTGGCCAAAAAATAGGATTACATCTCCAAACAATTGATTCAATATTGTCTTACAGAATTGGCTGCTAAAAGAAATTTGCTCATTTAGTATGAAACGTCAATCAGGAGATTTATAACCATCTGATTCTTATTTCTATTGCTCATATTCTTTATAGCAGACATAATATTTGTAGATCATACCAGTATTTCTAATATGAGAAGCAAGGCCATCATACTGATACTACTAACTCAATCACCCTCCTGCCACAAGGGCAAAAGAATTGCTCTGAAAGAATTTTGAGAAAAAGTCACACTATTACAATATCAACAAATAAGCAGCTGGTTTGAAGCTGTAATTTAGACCCCCTCAAAAGGGTATTTTGAAATGCTGCAAAAATGGGGATTTTCCAACCATTGTGCAAGCTTTCTTCCAAAGTTGAACCTGCCAAGAATCTGTTTCAGCCAAAGTTTAGAGCAGTAAAATCATGCTCTCTATACCAATCTCTTAACACCCATTCCAAATATATCTGGGCATGGTCACAATCAATGGCAAATCTTTTACTGAACAATCTCTAATTAACCATAGCTATAAACATGTGGCAGCTGGACAGCCTTGATTTTGACAACTCCAAGTGCTAATTTCCCTTAGTTTTCTTCCCCCTTTTCAGCCATTCCTCTTATTTTATTTTATTTTTTTTAACCACAGAAGGCTCTTGTACAATATTGCTCCTTTTGGAAATGGAGAGGAGTTTTTTGCCCATTAGAAATTCTATAGGCCAGTATTTCCAAACCTTGGCAGCTTGAAGATAAAGTATGTGGACTTCGACTCCCAGTATTTTCCAGCCAACTTAATATCTGGGGAATTCTGGGAGTTGAAGTTCACACATCTTAAAGTTGCCAAGGTTGAGAAACACTGCAGTAGGCTTTCTAGTCCTATTCATTTGCTACAACACAAATCTGGTCAAGCAAATGCACAGGGAACTTTGGAAATCTTGATTTGCTTTTGAATTTTTTTTAAAAAACGTATGAATCTAAAAGGTCTAAGAAGGATGTTTTACTTGAGTGTCTATCTTATGCATATGAGATTCCATCCTGCTCCACAAATATGGAGTACTCTGTGTTCTGGCCTCTGTCTGTCTCATTAATAAACATCTTGAGAAATAGATACATTTCAAGTGTTAACCCACTTACTTGGTAAGCTAAATGAGTAGAAAGTAAAATATTATAAATCACAGTGATTCGCTTCCATGTCTCAGAAGAAAACTCCCCATCTCTGTCACCCTTGTAATGTTAAGTAAATTTAATCTGCTCACAAACCTCTGTGTGTCTGTGTGCATGTGTGTGAATTATATTACTTGCCCTAAGTGTTCATATAATATTATTAAACAACTATTCATTGGGTTGGATAGATTCAACATTTGAATATTTTGAATCCTCATCTTCTGGCCAATCATATCGCCAGTTAATATTGTAAAGTCATCTAGTGAGAGATTTACTGTTTTAACTATGTATTTTTCAAGCTGATTATGTATCTCCCTTATGGTAGACCGTATTCTCTGTGAAAGCACAAATTAATTATAAAAGAGTATGCTATAAATTTGATTCCAAAAGGCAGGTCAATTCTAGTGCAAGGAGTTAATGGGGGTGGGGGGAGAGATGAATTTACAATATATAAAAGTGTCAAGAGTGTTAAACTTCTTGCCATCTGCACTTTTCATTCATGCCCACAGTTTGGAAGAAGAGTTGGTTTTCCAGCAAACACTTCTGGATAAACGATAGACAGGAGCCCATGGGAAGAAAGTATTTTAATCAGTCTCTCTGAAAAGAAGAGGTGACTGTGACACTCTGAACACTATCAACAATAAAGCTGCTTGGAGCCTAATAAAAAGAGATATATATTTGGGACAAAGAGCCACCAAAGACATAGTAGAAACAAGAGCGAGGATGTTGAATTCACCTCCATAAAATTTTATCACATCCAGAAACTCACAAAGTAGGTTAAAGAAGTGAAAAATGGTGTCGTATTGATAACTGAATCTGTTTCTTTTAAGTGCCAGTAACATAAATCCCTTTCTCCCAAAGCATAAAACGATACCACCATGTTAACTCAATGTAACAGCACTTCACAATTTTTTAAAATGAAATTTAAGTTATTTATTTATTTATTTTTTAATTAATTAATTTATATACCGCCCTTCTCCCGAAGGACTCAGGGCGGTGAACAGCCAAGAATAAGAAACATACAA